>SEYY01000905.1:53697-71197 GCA_009176605.1 Armadillidium nasatum
TCGGGGTTTATGGCGAGCCATTTTATTTTGTGGTTAGGATTGGAAATAGATGCCAGAACTGCGGTGTATGCCGAGCTATGCAAACTAAGAAACTCCCGAAATCTATTCTCGAAACCTGAAGCTAATGCTGTAAGAAGAGGATGAACATGTTTAAGTAGAGACGTATTTAAGCGTTTAAATTTTTTTTCAATCACTAGCAATGTTGGAAGCAGAGTTCCATAAAAACAGCTTTTATCACCCTGTAGCCTATCTAATGCAACAGCAATTGGTTGAAATACTAAAATGTACTCTTCGAGGAATTCAATTTCAATGTCTTTGAAGCACGGGAGCTGCAATGCAGTCATCAAATCATTAAGAACATTTTTATGCTGTGTTAGAAGAAGAACGCTGTCATACAGGCTGTTCCATCTTGTTGGACATGGCAGTCTTAACTGACATTGAAATATATTGTTAATTGTTTCAGCAGATTTAGGACGTCCAGATAAATTCCAAAGAGCTGAACACTTGCCAAATACACTGTGGTAAAGTTTAGAAAAAGAACCTTTAAGCGCAGTTCTCGCATCAGTAGTACAAGTTAAACTAAGAGTGTGAGAGGCACACCTTAGATGATTCGGAAGAGGTTGTTCAATTAAATAATCTTCGTCAACTTCCAAACAAGAATTGTAAAACTCAGCGTCATCTTCATTCGGCTCGTCGTTGATATCGGTTTCACCTGAAGCAGTATCTTCATCTATACCCACATTATCGACAACCGGAATAATAACGCCGAATTCTTTGAAACACTTTGCAAAGTTGGCTCCATTATCTGTTACAGTTGCAATGATTGTAGACCGTGATATGACAAATTTCCTGTGTATTGAACTCAATATTTCAGCGACTTTGGTATATGTATGAGCTCCTTTGAATCTGCTGCAAGCAAGAGTGGCACTTTGTCGTTCGATTGTAGATTCATTGATCTGCAAATTATATATATATATATATATATATATATATATATATATATATATATATATATATATATATATATATATATATATATATATATATATATATATATATATATATATATATATATATATATATATATATATATATATATATATATATATATATATATATATATATATATATATATATATATATATATATATATATATATATATATATATATATATATATATATATATATATATATATATATATATATATATATATATATATATATATATATATATATATATGGATAAAGTCTATTTTGGTGCCCTTGGAACGGAAGGTCGGAATTGAAAAAAAAAAATTTACAGGGTGTATCTATGATGCCTAAATAGGTAATTAAGGTGCGAAATTTTTTTTTTTTTTTTTTTTTTTTTTTTTTTTGCAACGGAATGTCGGAATTGAAAAAAATTTTTCACAGGGTGTATCTATGATGCCTAAATAGGTGTTTAAGGTGCGAATTTTTTTTTTTTTTTGTAGTAAATTTTTTTTTTTTTTTTTTTTTTTTTTATCGGAATTTTTTTAAAAAAATGTTTTCACAGGGTGTATCTATGATGCTTGAATAGGTGTTTAAGGCGCGAAAAAAATTTTTAAAAATTAAAACGCCACCTTAGGGAGCTCGAGCCGACGGGGGACAGAGGGGGGACGAAGTCTCCCCGTCCTCAACAGTTTAAGGCTGAGAGCACCCGACGCTAGGCATCTTGGCGGATTACCCTATGAATTCCTTTAGTTAAAAAAAATTTGTACTTAAAAAAAAATTTTTTTCGCGCCTTAAACACCTATTTAGGCATCATAGATACGCCCTGTGAAAAAATTTCAATTCAGACCGTCCGTTGCAAAAAAAAAAAAAAAAAAAAAAAAAAAAAAAAAATTTTTTACTAAAAAAAATTTTTTTCGCACCTTAAACACCTATTTAGGCATCATAGATACACCCTGTGAACAAAATTTTCAATTCCGATCTTCCGTTGCAAGGGCACCAAAATAGACTTTTACTTATATATATATATATATATATATATATATATATATATATATATATATATATATATATATATATATATATATATATATATATATATATATATATATATATATATATATATATATATATATATATATATATATATATATATATATATATATATATATATATATATATATATATATATATATATATATATATATATATATATATATATATATATATATATATATATATATATGTATATATATACTATATATATATATATTATATAATATCTTATATACTTATCTTTAATTCTTTAGTATTACAATAACAATATTATAGTCTGGTAGTTCGAGTATAATTGTTATCGTTTTAACAATTGTCTTTATTTGAGCTTTATAGCAGAATCTGTAAATAAGTCTGTAATACTTCATTTAATAATTTTATTAATTTTAACTTAATATTTTAACAATTTTTATAATATATATAGTGGTTAGCGCGTTTGCTTACCATCTAAGAGGTCTGGGTTCGAGTCCCGAGATAGCAGACTGTAAAAAGTCGTAATACTTTGATCCGCGAGCTATTGTTTATTTTATATATATATATATATATATATATATATATATATATATATATATATATATATATATATATATATATATATATATATATATATATATATATATATATATAGAAAGAGAGAGAGAGAGTTAACCAAGCACAGAGCTGCAACAAATGCTAGAAGACTAAGTAGAACGCACGTAACAGAGCTGATCAAATATAGAAAAAAAATCAATTTTTTGAACGAGATTTTCATGTATAAAACAATCAGTATATGCTCACCCAATGCACAGTGACGCCCATAAAGCTTCGGTGCTTTGTAGACCAAACATCAGCAGTTGTACATAAGAAGGCTTGTTGACTTAAATCTGTTTTTATCTTCGCGTACACTTCATCCGCTTTCTGAAATATGTGACGGCCAAGAGAACGTCTTGACATCAATGCTAAAGTTGGATATACTCCTGTATTAATAATAATAATAATAATAATAATAATAATTTCACTTAAAAAAATAAAGATATTTCTCGTTGAATTAAACGAATATATCAGTAAAAAATTTTATTCAAGTTTCGATTTTGTCTGCAACGTTGTTTGAAAAAATTTTTTTTTTTTTTACTTTAGTTAAATATCTATTAATTATTACCTGAAAACAAATCCTTGAACCTCTCGTTTTCAACTATCGAGAGAGGATGCATCCCATCTATCACAAAAGCTGCTACCTTTTCATCAAATTGTTTTTGATCTATTCGACAGCATACCAATTTCCCTCCGAAGGGAAGAACCGTCTGACGTTCTTTACTTGACGATTGTACATTTTGGGATGCGAAGGTTTGCCTTCTCTTAGGTTTATTTTTACGATACTCTTCAAATTCTGAACATCTATCTGGATGACGTCTCTGCATTTCAAAATCACATTATTATTATTATTATTATTATTATTATTATTATTATTATTATTATTATTATTATTATTATTATTAGGAAAAAGCAGACATACACATACTCATACTGACATACTGTTACATACATACCATTTATATGGGTCTTCAAGTTGGCTGAAGTTGATAAGTCAGCGCTTAGGAAAACGCCTGGCTTTGATGGGCAAAGAAGACACAAAAACTTTTACGTTTTTCTTCATATTTACCAACTACTGTGAAAAATTTACCGCACAATATCAAGTCAGATTTTGTCCAATTACTGTCTGGAACATCGATCAAGATGTCAGCAGCTTTTTCTGCATTTGAAAATTCTTCATTCTCAACTGTCTTTTCAGTCATTTCAGATATTTATTATAATATTCAAAATATAATATTCAAAATAAGATGTAAAATACACATCTAACACAAGCAACATTTGTTTCCAAACTGAATTGCAATGAGAGCGAACAAATTGGGAAAGTCAAGAGTCACCCACAACAGGTCGAAACACGAACAAACAGGCAATAACATTATTTCAAGATAATATATATTTTTTAAAATAATCTCCCTCTCCCTCTTGTAAATTGTGCGTTGTAAGGAAGAAACAAAACTGAACAGGTTCTAACACATAAAATGCAAGTAAATATATTAAAAATTGTTGAAATTATATTCATATTTAGACAAAAAAGGATTTCTCTCTCTCTCTCTCTCTCTCTCTCTCTCTCTCTCTCTCTCTCTCTCTCTCTCTCTCTCTCTCTCTCTCTCTCTCTCTCTCTCTCTCTCTCTCTCTCATCTCTCTCTTCTCATCTCTCTCTCTCTCTCTCTCTCTCTCTCTCTCTCTCTCTCTCTCTCTCTCTCTCTCTCTATCTCTATATATATATATATATATATATATATATATATATATATATATATATATATATATATATATATATATATATATATATATATATATATATATATATATATATATATAACTTGAAAAATTAAAATTCGTTTCCATAAAAATAAACAAAAATGTCAACACAGTGGAGTTTCGTGTGTAGGATGTAACGAGTAACGGAAAAAAACCCGTTATAATTTGTAAAAATGGGGTAGCGTTACCGTTACAGCGTTACATTTTAAAACCCTTTGTAACGCCGTTACGTAACGCGTTACTGCCCACCACTGTATATATATATATATATATATATATATATATATATATATATATATATATATATATATATATATATATATATATATATATATATATATATATATATATATATGGAGTCTCCTACCAACATGTTTTTTCGCTTTTTGCGATAATTGCAGGAAGCAATTATCGCAAAATGATATAGAACGGAAAAAATGTTTCTTTCTATTTTGAGTGAGTTTTTTTTAGACAATTTTAAAATTATTATATTTCAATTTGAAGTAAATTCTTTTTGTGTAACATCTGTGTATTGTTTGTTTACCACTATTTTTTTTCTCTTCTTGTTTGTATATTTTGCATTTCTTTACCAAACCCTCAAGGAATAAAATAGTACACTGATTATTGATTTTATGAAATCTGTCAAAAACAACTTATTACTAAAGGTAGCTAGACATAAATATAATAATTTAAATGTTTCAACTTTATAAAATCTCTTTATTCTCCCATTACTATGTAAATGACACCTTAACGCACTGTACTTTGAATTTACCATTTTTGTATGCATCAAAATTGTCTACTTTATTTTTACTTGTTGGTCCAGTTTGTTTTTTTCAGTAAAAGTTTCTTGACAGGTGAGTAGATGAATGATTGTGATCCTTCTGAAACAAATGGTAAGAATTTTTTCAAACTGTGATTTCTTTGAAGGATGTGAATGACTACTATATCATTGAGAAGTCAATATATTAAAGAGTTTTGAGTACTTATGTCTTAGGAAGTTTTCGTTGTACTTCGCTATTTTGCGGCGAAGTCTGAGGAGAGATTTTTCTTGTGGAAACGTTAAGTCAAAGCAAGATATTAATCATAAAACAGATACTTCTGATGTCTTCACCAATGAACAATTTCTTTCGTAGAGACATTTCCCTGCTTCTACAATTAGTCCTTTGTTTTCTGTGGATAGGTCTTTAGCACCTATATCTAGTGTGCTAAACACTAAATTCGTGAATCGATTACCATAACAGGTAATTCGAGAGTGTAAATGGTATGACAACTTAATGCAGGCTTTTGTATTTTTTTTAAATTTTATGTATTTATTTATTTTATTTAATAGCGTAAACTTTGAATCACACATGAAACTGACTTCTAGTCAATTTTTCTATGCAGAGTTGGCATTTCAATTGTATATTCTTTATTTCTTATTGGAAAGTTTTTACAGATGTTCGTAGGTGTCAAACTATTAACATAGTTTGTAGATCATAGTTTCACTGAAAAATTTTCTTCACAGCAAATGAAAGGTAAACTTTGTTGTTCAAACTGTTCAATTTCTAACTTGAAATTGAAGTACTACTCCAGTTTTTAAATATTTAGAGGAGACTAATACTAAACTTCTCCCAAATATTCATAATTTAGTAAAATTAAAAACTATAAAATTTCATAGTAACTTACCGAAAATTAGGTTCCAAAAGTAGTTGAATAGTTATCTATTAATTATTTTCAGTTATTTCTTTTATTAGGAATATTTCCTCTCTTATATTCATCATCAATATCTTTCATTTATTTTGAAATGAATTCAATCTAGTAATTTACTTTAGCTACTTTCATTTTCACAACCACATACGTAAATTTGTGGAGAACATATTAAGACCTTTGGTGCACCTCATCGTACCCATATACAGTATTTCATTCATTTTTTTTCCTGTGATTTTCTCCTATAAATTTTCATTCTTTATTTGTCTTTTGCCCGTAAAATTATTTGCTTCATGAACTAATATAGTACCGTAATTGAAAAACCGTGACTCATGCAGCGTTTGCTCCCTGTTATCGGGAAAAAAGTAATTAATGAAAAAACACCAAATTTTTTATTTAAAAACTTCGTCATATCACATTTCATTAAATTCTAACTAGTTTTTTTTTAACAAGGAAAAGATACACTTGAAATTTTCGACTGTAAATGTACCTGGGTACAAGATTGTACAAAAATTCTTCAAATTCATTTTGATCAAAATAATGAAAAAAAAATTCTTGACTATATTAGTTTTTAAGTAGCCATTAATAGAAATGTAATTAAATGATTTTTGTCCTCTATTTATGAACTAATAGAAGTTCACTTAAAAGGTTTTTAATTCTTTATTTAGTAGCCACATTTCCCAACGTTTGTATATTCACTAATATTTTTAGCTCAATTATCAACTGTAAAAGGCATTCCGTTCTATACTTCCGGACAATAAGACCTACACACGTTTAGAATTAGAGTGAATCGTCATTTGAAACATTTAATCTCTTTTTATATTTTTTTCCTATTAACATGTTTGATAATGAAAAACATTTTTTACCTGTATTAATTTTTTACCTGTTTACATTTTAAGATATTATTTTTTCATATTTATTTGAAGATATACCTTATTTCTTCAGGTTCTATGACCAGATGGATAGGCTTTATTTCTTATGGAAGCAATCCTATTGGAGCAGTCATTGTAACAGGTATACTTGTTGAAGGAGTTCTTTTGATTGGTCAGCTAAATACTATTGCACGCTTCACATCTGTATTTTTTTTACTGTCTTATATGTCAACCAACATTGCCTGCCTTGGTTTAGAATGGGCGTCTGCACCGAATTTCAGGTAAATAATGAATATATTAATATAATTAACAACTACAATTTAATATATTACCCATTCTCTCATAAAGTGCGAAAATATTTTAGATGGTACTTTTTGGGAAGATTGTATTAGAATAGATTGATATAGGAATTTAGTTACGAGGTATCAGAAACTTTGTTTTTTTTTTGTTTTTTTTTTTTTTTTTTTTGTCTCAGTTAGATATATGCAAATAATCAGAAATCCATTTTTTAACTACTGCTCTTTACAACTGAGTAGGTTCTTCAAATTGAAATAATTAGTGTAAGGTGAAATAGCCATCATAAAAGCGAATAGGTGATGAAGTGACAGACAGACGTAAAGTCATTATTGAAAACTAGAAAGAGATTTGAAACATTAATAAATTTAAATTTAAATTTAAATTTAAACTCCAACGGTAGAGTGCTTGACTCACGTGCTTGAGGGCGCCGGTTCGATCCCACTTGGGGATCCTAAGTATATACTACCTAGAAAAGTTCTTCTCCTTGAATAGGGCAAAGCCCGTGAGATGGGACCTTTAAATATATATATATATATATATATATATATATATATATATATATATATATATATATATATATATATATATATATATATATATATATATATAAAACTGCTATAGCGAGACAGAGAAGAAAGTATGGATACATTTCTTTATTAATACGCATAGTAATTGATTAATAATTAGATGTTTTTCATTGTAATTAAAACAATATTCCCATGTAAACCATGTTACACCTAAATTTAAATTCTAAATAAAAACTATAAATATTTTAAAAGAATTTGGTCGTAACTCTCTATCCTTGTAATAGTATGAAAATTAATCGCTTTCTCAGTTTTTTTGTGAAACAGGATTCAGTTAATGTGCACATAATCCTTTTCTAATGCAATAATCATTATGGTTCCTTTTCCTCACGTCCTTTTCTGGCATTTTTCAAAAAATTTTAACTCTAAACTTTGCTTCTTCCTCTTTCCCTCCTTTAGTACCTTCTGGCGGTACAACAGCCGTGTTACCTTCCTCTAAAGCTGAACTCTTCGCTCAAACTTTTGCCTGTAATTCAATCCAAGACGAATCCGGAACTATTTTCCACCTTCAACCCCCTTCAACTCGTTTATGCCTAATATTGTAATTTCTTCTAAAGGTTTCATTTCAGCTCTCTCTGAGCTTAATCACCCCAAAAAATGAAGAAGGTAACCACTCCAACTCCGACTTTCTTGAAAATTGATATAAAGGGTTGTTTTGACTGGAAAATTTGCTAGTTCAAATAAAAATGTTCCTCGACTAACGGTTCTAGAGTTACAAGCCCCATAAAATAGGGGATTCCACCAAAACCCTTCCCATTTAAAAAGCCTGTATCATGTCAGGGGCTAGACATAGACCATATCATGTTATATATTTTTAGAATCAGCATGCTTACAGCTTTCATATAAAGCTAAAATCAGATCTCAAACTTAAAAAGGTGAAAATTTCCCCCAATTCTCCCACTTTCTCCCCCCTTAACCCCCTTGGACACTGAATTCCAAATTTTTTATTTTCAAAATTTAAAATTACATTATTTAATAATATATTTCTGGAGAAAAAAAAGTTAGTATAGAGCTTTAAGTATTTTTTGTGAATTAAAGAAAAATAATTGTTTTTAAATTTTATTGTAGTTAGTACAAATAATTAGTTAGTGGTTCATTATATCCATTTTATTATCAATGGAAATACTAAAAATTTAAAATTTAAATATTGTATATTGTTACTTCTTTAAATAATTCATAAGGCCACTGAACAGGAAATTAAACACCTAAGATTTATAAATAAAATTAATATTTAACGTTATTACTTTTAAATGAAACTTTTAAATTAGTTCTTTGTGTACAGCCTTTTCTTTATGAAATATTAAAGTAATTCATTTTTTTAGCATATTGTCATTGAACATTTCATGACAATGAAAATCTTTAAATGACATCATATTGAAATAAATTATTTAAGTAAGTGTTAGGATAATTATATACATAATTATACCTTAATGTTACAAATACATACCATTTTGCGTTACAACTTTAATTAATGTGGAATATATGGCAAGTAACAATTTGCAAAAGAGTGTTTATATTGTATTATTTAACATAAATTTCTTAAATTCTTGTTCCGGAAGGTATACTGTATACTCGGTTTTCAGTAGTTTAAATTAGAATATGTAGAACGCTCTCTCTATATTATGCACTCGTCTTTAATTTGTGGAAACGTATAATATTTGCTGTATCCTGAGGCAGTCAGAAAATCAGTTCTGAAATCGCCAAACTCTTCATCAAGTTGCAATATAAAACCTATCATGTCATATGATTGCAAGTGCATATGGCATAATCACCAACTTTGACATTCAATTTAGGTAAATGTTCTTTGGGACACGCTAGTCGTTTTAATGACATAAAAGTCTTTAACAATATAACCATATCTACTCTGCAGTGTTTCGCCAGTTTCTTCTGTCTTCATAACACATAAAAAAAAACTTATTTTATTACTTAATTTCTGCTTACAAAAATCAAATATATCCATAGGAGTAAGTATCTGTACAGATATTGTTCATTGAAGACTGACCTTAGCTGTAACTCTTGTGATGGGTTCCCCCAATACCATCGCACGCATTTTTGCTATGGTTGGTGGTAAAGAAATGGCCACTCACATCTAAGCCCAAAATCATTGTAATGGTTACATAATATTTGAAAAGTGAAACCTATTCTTGTACTGGTCAGCACAGACATCAGTAAAATAATAATGCAGTTTTGTAATGTTAGGAAAATAAATAGATGCAGTGTACACTGAGAATTTTC
Source organism: Armadillidium nasatum (assembly GCA_009176605.1). Classification (NCBI taxonomy): domain Eukaryota; kingdom Metazoa; phylum Arthropoda; class Malacostraca; order Isopoda; family Armadillidiidae; genus Armadillidium; species Armadillidium nasatum. The sequence goes on from SEYY01000905.1 coordinate 63,726, forward strand.
CTAGTGGAAGCCCTGTGCTGCATCTTCAACAGTGAGGGAATAATTTTCTGAAGTCTCCTAAAACTACTGTTTCATTATCAGGTGGTGAGTATTTTAATTCTTTTAAAAAAGCTGTTTATTGTTTGGAAATATAGTGATACCTTGTAAGGTTTGTGATCTTCTTGCTCAATGAGGAAATATATTCATCAATTGATTCCACTTTCTTTATTAATGTGCAGCGATCCGTTGAAATCCACTGTTTAAAATGTATTTCTTCTAACTGAAGAAATTTTGAGACTTGCGATGTATCTTTTTACACGTACCTCTCTCAGACACATTTTACACGAATGCGTTATACAGTCCCTTCTGTCAATTTCACACACTCTTCTCCATTAATATTTTATATGTAATATCCTTCACAGGTATGGCAGAAATGAATTTTGAATTCTGATGGTGTGTGCAAACACATACACTGTATGTACCATTCAAACCAGCTAACACACAATATGCAGGGCGAAGCATTACTTATGTAGAAAATCCAACATTGAGATTGCTTTTATTGTCTTTATACAATTCATATGTTTCCTTCAGGTTCATTAAAACTAGGCATTTTTGCATTATTATTTTCTCTCCATTATCATTTTTAACTTCCATGCAGTTTTTTTCTCTGTACAAACACGGTTTATTTTATCCGATTAAAAAAAATTTGATAATCATTTCTTTTGTTTCTTGGGTAATGATTTTCCCTTTGCTCATAGGAGGTACTGTACATCTGGTAAAATGTCAAATCTTTTCTTAAATTCTCTACTCTTCTTTACCATGTAACGAGAAGCTGCAAATGTTTCCATCGTAGCTGAAATGTTGTATGTAGGAAGAGTACTTGCAACCTCCTTGCGTGATTCTTTGTTGACTATAATAAGCTTTGATTAACTCGTTCGTCAGGAAACGATATCTATAGAAGTGCATGTAATTAGAAGTTAAATTTTATTTAAATTTAAAAGGTCCCCGTTGTGAGTGTAAAAAATTTATAATCAGATCTAATGATGATAGTTACTCATTATTTTTTAAGTCAATTATTTAAATCCTTTCATTTCTACCAAGTTGTTAAATATTGCAATGTTAATGTAATATTAAGTTGTTAAACATTTTTGAATATAACAGTTATGTACGTGGATAAAATGAAATTAACAATCAATAATTTACTATATTCATCTTCAAGAACATAAAAATTACAATCCAAATGAATGACATTGAATTCAGCAAATATTGCAATCTTTAACATGTATTTTCAAAAGGGATAATATGCTAAATAGATCTAATTTTATTCATATAAATACAAATAAATAGCACATGAAGTATATATTTGTATTTATATATATATATATTATATATTTATATATATATATATATATATATATATATATATATATATATATATATATATATATATATATATATATATATATATATATATATATATATATATATATATATATATATATATATATAAGTGGTCGCTTGTTTCTCTAGCCTTGACTGTTGTTATTGTCTAGAAACCTAGGGCCCTTCAGAATAAAAATACGAAGTGTGAATTAGACTCCTGATATCGTGGCAATTAAAACACAATTTCGTTTATATCTTTTACTAAGTGAAAATGCCTTATTTACAGAAACGAAATATTATCAATGAAATCAATAAATGTTTAATATTAAATGGTAGCGTAATATATTTAAATGGTAGCATAATATATTTAAATCAGGCTTCTCTTCGGATACGTAAGTTCTAATATATCTTTAATAAGAAAGCATATACACATGCAATCTAAGGAACATATTAAAAGTAGCCTTCACAAATGGTTGTTCATGTAGAACGAGCTAAATGAATTAACTCTTTTATACAGTAAACATACTACCATGTATAGATAAACGAGACTGATAGAAATATTAACATTCAATCTAGGATGATCTTCTATAGGTAGCTATGTTCCTCCAACAAAGCACCTTCAGATATTAACATCTGAAACAGACCAAACTCTCTACAAAGTCGGCTCCTCCAGCCTATAAAAGTCTACTATAGACTTTTAGGGTAAGCTAATTACAAGCAAAAGGTAGCTTCATCCAAGCCGACTATCCAAGACTTCTATTTCTGACTTGAGATGAACTCTATTCGTCTTCTGCCATTCATCTTCTGTTTGATATGATGTAGAATTCTCCTTCTTCTTCTTCTATCTGCTCCATAAAATCAAATCATCTGTGCTTCTTAAAATCTTATACACTTTAGTTCTAATGAAGGGTAACTAAATCATCCACAATTCACTTTTCAACTACACAAATGTAAATATAATTAATTATATCGCGAATACTCGTCTTAAATGTTTTTTAATAAATACTTTATAAAGAAACACAACTTTTATTATAATTTCACCAATTTAGTCTACTTGATTGAAAAGATATTAATGGATAAACTATTTTAATTGTGTTGAAGAAAATATTGTTTATTCTTTATTTTTATAGAGCATTTTTTTTATTTAGCTACTATGTATCATGTAAAGAATAATCTGGCAACTTGGCCATCCTCTTTTTGTAGTTACTTAAAACAATAGTATGTAACATATAGCCTGTGATATTTTTCCTTTTCTCTAAGTAAACATGTTATATTAGAAAGTGTTTTATTTACTTCAAATGGGTTGTTAATTAAACTAAACTAAAAGATTTACTTTAACATGGTAGCAGAGCGTAGTTAGAAGTTAGTTTCTTATTAGCAAGCCCAGTTTGAAGTAAGATAAAGAGAATGGAAGAATTAGGCCTAGTACACAAAATTGAACCTCTTCATGGCAAAAGAAATTGGGATGATTGGAAATATCTTATACAGATAAAGTTAAGTGGTATTCCAGATGCAACAGAAGCAATCAATGGAAAATTAGAAAAACCACAAGAACCCAGAAGTACAGCCACAGTTGAAGAGAGAAATGTGTACAGAAAGAAATTAGAAAAATTCAACAAAACACAATCAGATGTAATGTTTTTGTTAGTTTCAACCCTTAGCCAAAATGTTAGAGCTCAGATAAGAAATCTGATGAAGGCAGATGAAGTATGGAAGGAACTTCATAATCTCTTTGCTGGTGTTGAGGAGAACAAAGTCTATGATATATGTTCAAATTTCTTTGCCCACAAATGGAATGAGAAATTGGATATGGCTGGTAATTTATCTTCAATAAGACAGCTTTGGAGTAGTCTTCAAGAAGAAATTGTGAAACTTCAAGAGAAGAAGGAAAGTGCATTACCACAGATATTTCTTATTTGCAAAATTTTTGAAATTCTACCAAAAGAATATTCAAACTTTCAAACTACTTGGCTTATGGTAAATACTAATAATAAAGAAAGAAACATAGATAATTTGGTAAATTGGCTATGCACAGAAGCAAATAAAATGGCATCAAAGGCTGAATTAGTAAATCATGAAGCTCTTGTGATGATAAAGAAAAATCATAGAGAAAGCAAAACAATGGATAAATGTCAGAAATATCCATGCCATTATTGCCACAAAAAAGGTCACTGGATCCAAGATTGCAGAAAATGGATTGCAGATGGTAAACCTGAAAAGCAAACAAAGTCAGAAAGAAGAGTAAAGCCTGGAAATATGAGTAATCTGAAAAGATAATACAGAAATTAATGTGTTTACGCTAGCTGTAGATGATACAGTATTTATTTCTGAAGAAGATGATAAAGAAAATTGGTATTTTGATAATGGAGCTACAAAACATATAACAAATGAGCGAAGTTACTTTAAAACTTATAATGAGTTTAATAATATCGTCAAAGTTAAGTCAGCAAATGGTCAAGAAGCAAATGTGTTAGGACATGGATTAATTGAGGTAAAATCAGTAGTAAATGGAAAAATATCTCAATTATTTTTGAATGATGTTTGGCATGTTCCTGATATTAAGAAAAATTTATTCTCAGTATTAGCAGCACATGATAAACATCCATGTAGCAAATTTATTTCTGGACCTACCAAATGTAGTTTTATGGTAGATAGAAAAAAACTATTTTTGTGGCTATCGTAGACCAAATGAAGGCCTATTCAAAGTTGCAATGAAAGCAGAAATTTCACCACCAGAAGTAAATGTCCTAGAAGAAAAGGATAAGCTGCAGCTATATCATGAAAGAATGGGACATCAGGATAGACGACACATAAGAAACTTGATCAAAAGAGAGCTAAACATTGAAACTTGCCTTGATGACAAAAATTGTTCAGGATGTATAAATGGAAAAATGCATCGTCAGAAGTTTGGTAAAAGGCCAACAGCTCGAAAAAAAAGGAGAATTGTTATATGCAGATGTATGTGGACCATTTCAAGTGACATCTTATTCAGGTTATAGATATTTTGTATGCTTCAAGGATGATTTTTCAAAAATGAGATTTGTATATTTTATTAAAGAAAAATCAGAAGTTATAGAAAAGCTAAAGCAGATACTCACAGAAGCAAGAGTACAGGGGCACCCATTCAAAGAATTCCTGAGTGATAATGCTTTAGAATTTAATAATCAATCTATAAGAAAACTCTTACAGAAATATGGTGTGAGACAAAGACTAACAACTCCCTACACTTCACAACAGAATGGAGGTGCAGAAAAAGAAAATAGAACGTTAGTTGAAGTAGCCAGATCCCTTATGTATTCAAAAGCAAAATTTCCACAAAAGTGTTGGGCAGAATTAATCAACACAGCAGCATATATTCTTAACAGGACTGGAAAATCATCAATTGATGAGAAAACGCCTTATGAAATATGGTATGATAAAAAACCCAGAATTAAGCATTTACGCATAATTGGAACTCCATGCAGTGGTTGGATTCCAGATCAAAAAAGAAGAAAACTGGACCCAAAGGCCAGATCAGGTGTGTTAATTGGGTATGAAAGTGATGAAAGTTATAGAATTTTTGATCTGAAAAATAACTCAACATTCAGAAGTAGAGATGTAATTTTTGAAAAAGAAGAACTTTCCCCTCCAATATTAAGTGAAGAAAACACAAAATTGGAAGATAGCAATTATGAAATTAGGTTAAATCCATTTCATACAGAAACAAAATCTGATACAGAAATAGAATCTGATTCAGAAACAGAATCTGATACAGAAATAGAATCTGATTCAGAAACAGAATCTGATACAGAAATAGTATCTGATTCAGAAACAGAAGAAATTATAGAACAGGATAGCACTATAAATACAAGAATATTAAGAAATAGAGCAACAATTACAAAACCATCAAGATTTGATGATTACAGTATGTATTTATCAGAAGATATGAAAGAACCAGAAAATTATAGTGAAGCTATGGAAAGTAAACAAAAGAAAAATTGGATCAATTCAATGAAAAATGAATTGCAATCATTGAAAGAAAACCAAACATGGGAACTAGTTGAACTGCCACCAGGAAGAAAAGCAATTGCAAGTAAATGGGTTTACAAAATAAAATTAAACTCAGATGGAACAATTGACAAATTTAAAGCAAGATTAGTTGCAAAAGGTTATAGTCAAAGCAAGGGTATTGATTATGAACAAACATTTAGTCCAGTAGCAAACAAGAGTACTGTGAGAACATTAATAAGTGTAGCAGCTAAAGAAAATATGTTCTTGATGCAGTTTGATGTATCAACAGCATTTCTTTATGGAAACTTATTAGAAGAAATATATATGAAACAACCTGAAGGTTTTGAAGATGGGACAACCAAAGTATGCAAATTGAAACGCAGTTTGTATGGTCTTAAGCAGGCACCCAGATGTTGGAATGAACGATTTGGAAAATTCCTTTCAAAACTGAATTTTGTAAGAAGTACAGCTGACCCATGTCTATATATAAGAGACCAGAATGGACATAAAATATTACTTGCATTGTATGTTGATGATGGATTAGTTGCATCAACAAGTCATAAAGAATCACAAAACTTTTTAGAAGAATTAAAGAAAGAATTTAAAATTACATATAAACCTGCAACTTATTTTTTAGGAATTGAAATTGAATCAAGAAGTGATGGTACAAAGAAAATCAGTCAATCATATTACACAAAGAAAATAGTAAAAGAATTTGGTATGGAAAATTGCAATGCTGTGTCAACTCCAATTATAAAAGATAAAGTTACACATGACATTGAAACCAGGGAGAGTTTTCCTTACAGATCAGCTATAGGAGCTCTTCTATATCTAGCAACAGGAACAAGACCAGATATTGCTTTTACTGTCAGTTATCTTGCCAGAAGTGTAGATAATCCATCAAAAGAAGATATTACAAAAGTTAAAAGAGTATTTAGATACTTGAAAGGTACTCTGGAAAAAGGTATCATATTATAGAAGTAATAGTGAACAGAATCATCTAGAAGGATACAGTGATGTAGATCATGCTGGACCAGAAAACAGGACATTCAAAAATGGAATTGTATGTTTATATGCTAGAGGCGCAATTTCATGGACTAGTCAGAAACAAAGCTCAGTTGCAATTTCAACAACAGAAGCTGAAATTATGGCAGCTAGTGAAGCAACAAAGGAAATTATTTGGATTCATCGACTTCTAGGAGAGATCACAAAAGTTTACAAGAAGCCCACTCTTTGGATTGACAATGAAGCAGCGATCAAACTCAGCAAGAATCCAGAATTTCACAAAAGAACTAAACATATAAAGGTACGCCATTTCTTTGTCAGAGAAAAAGTTCAGAATGATGAAATTGAGGTACTCAAGGTTAGCAGTGAAAATCAACTTGCAGATGGACTCACAAAGCCACTACACAAGCCAAGACTCATGATCCTGAATGAAAAATTAGGAATGGACTAGCCTTTATAGAATAAACAATAAGGGAGAGTGTTGAAGAAAATATTGTTTATTCATTATTTTTATAGAGCATTTTTTTTATTTAGCTACTATTTATCATGTAAAGAATAATCTGGCAACTTGGCCATCTTTTTTTCGTTGTTATTAGCCGATCAAGAATATAATATAGTCTGTGATATGATATTTTTCTTTTTCTCTAAGTAAACATGTTATATTAGAAAGTGTTTTATTTACTTCAAATGGGTTGTTAATTAAACTAAACTAAAAGATTTACTTTAACAAATTGTTTCTTTTATTTTAGGCCACGTGTTTTGTCCATTCTCGAATTTCTCGTTCTGCGCACATTAAATTATTTATTTAACAACCTTCTTAAGTCTTTTTTACATATTCACAAAATTGTAACTTCTTATTAATTAAATATATTATAAAATATTAATATAAATATAAATAAAAATATATAATAATCGTACCAAGGCTAAATAATAATTAAAGTCATTAAAACAAATAATATAGAACGTAATTTCTCTGCCATGCTTTTTTTTCTTTGTTTAAAAGAAAATTCAACAGCTTCAAAACCCATTTTCGATAATTTATTACACAAAAAGAAAAATATTAACTATGAATTTATTAATAAAAATAGAAACTAGACATACTATATTTTATAAAA
>SEYY01000905.1:76197-81154 GCA_009176605.1 Armadillidium nasatum
TGTGTTTTTACTTTTTATAGAATAATAATACCAGCTGAGTAAGTGGAACAACAAAATTACTGATGTCCTGGCAGAACAAGAAGAAGAAGAAGAATAAAAAAAAAGTGTTTAAATCCACAAATATCTTTCAAGACTATTTTATATTCTTACACCAAAAAAAAAAAAAAAAAAAAGTGAAAAATCAGTATTAAAAAAAACTATATTATACAGTGAAAAGGTGAACATAAACATAACTGCTCATTCTTCTTTATTTAGGCTTTAAACTAAAGTCAAGAAGATAATGTAAATCTGAATTTTTTTTTTGTAAGTACAATGTCATTTGAATAAACATGGAAATTTATAAAAACTAAGTCATTTTTTCATTTGTTCTAGTTAAGATACCTATGGCACATTGATTACCTACAGCACAAGTGTCATGCACCATAGTTAATATTGTTTCAAAGCAGGAAATATTAGTTTTTAATGCATCATGATATACATATGACAAGGATACATAAAAGTTAGAAAAATTAAGTTTACCAGTACTGATTTTGACTTTTGAAGTTAAACCAGGGTTTATTAGTTTTAGCTGAAGGGTATGAAAATAGAATGCATGCCTCCATGCCAAAGAAAGTCACCTTGGTTTTGCATTCTGCACACTGAGGGACCCTTCTCACTGAATTATTCATTCTTTTGGAAATTAAAGAAGTGCATTCCAGCAGCAAATCTGAAGCAAGGTCCATTGTTTTCAAAGATTTGGATGGAGAACAGGATATAGAAATAGGTGATTAGAGGAACACAAGAGTTTGAAAGTTTTAACTAATAAGAGTTTATAGAGAAGTATTTGGATGTTGAGAAGAGCTGTCTAATATGTTGGGTTAATCTTCACATGACAATTTATAATGATAGTGAGATACATTATCTACTCAAGGTTATTGTGGATTGTTGGTGCCATTTCTTATAGATGTAAGTAGTGTGTGAAAAAAAAAAGTTGTTCCCACTGTATGAACCTTTGGATACTCTTGTGTAAGAAGGATATGAGTAGTATTCTCTTTTTAATTGATGATAGCTGTGTTGGAACGGCCTATGACAGAACCTTGATACTTATGCAGTCTCTATTTTTCCAACATTCTGATGACTTTTTTATCAATTTTTATGTACAACCAACTAAATATTTTTACAAAAATTTGGAAAAATGCATGATTTATTATAAACTGAAATTACAAGAAAATTAAAAATAGGAGAAGTTTTCAAGTTTTATCCCTATTTTTCCAATTCTGATTCAAAATCTTTTCAAAACATTTCTAAATATAATCTTTAAAAATATTGTTTAAAATTTTTAATTTCTAATTTTTATAGATAAGCCTTTTTATGTGATTTTTATTTTTTTATTTTTGTAGGTTTTAGGTTTATCAGTTAAATTTCAGTGCAGAAATGGATGTTAGTCCCTTAGCAATATATTTTGTGAAAAATGGCAGCAATGGAGACAAAATGCTTTTCAAATATCCTTTTACAGAAGATATAGACCATAATACGACAGCAAAGAGTAAGTAGATTATTTTTTTTATCAATATTAAAGTTGGCCAATTATTAATAATTTTAAGATCTTTGTAGTGCCTTAAATCTTTTAAATTTATCAATTATATACTTAGCAGGGTCCTCAAGATTTTGATATATTTCCAACTAATTCTCTATTTTTCATTAGTAACCTAACTCATCTTCTATCCACACTTAATGACTCCACCTTTCATTATAGTGTTTACACTTAAAACTCACCCAACAAAACCAAAAAGGGTTACCAAAAGATAGTGTGCTGAGTTTGAGTCGAGTTTGAGTACAGTGTAAAGCTTCTAATACAAAGTTAATATCTCAAGGAAGCATATCAAAGGTAGTCACAAACTCTTGTTTTAACATTGTTTATCTTTTCTCATTTACAAAACTTTTCAATTTTTAATTGACTTACAAATATTCAACTCCCAGGGCCATTCTCACAATCAAGTAAATATTACTTAGAATTTCCTTTTCTTCAGTTATGAAAATTTTGTGTTTGACAGCCTATAAAACAGTTTTCTCCTTTGCAGATAGTATATTGATTATATTTAATTTGATATGTTTTATAGATTTTGATTGAAATTTGAATTGAATATTCGAGAAGATGCTCAATAGTCCCTTGTAAATGGTATATTTGTAGATGTAATTAGTTAGTTAGGGATTAGCTAAAACTTTAAATGTAATTATTGTGAAGGGTAATTAAAATTGGATTGGAATTAAGTATTCATAGGAACGAATGTCTGAATCAAACACTAAGTTTTTCCAACTTTTCAATTCTTTGCCTGTATTTGAGCTGGGAAATATATTAAATCGTGGTTAGGAATGGGCTGGATAGCAAATTTGCCTGATAACTGAATATCCATCAATTTTCAAAAGCCAGATACCAGATATCCAGTTATTACTATGCGGCTAAAATTGCTGGATATTAATTTAAATTAATATTAAAGCTTATTTTAAATATTACACGCACGCACGCACGCGCACACGCGCACGCACGCACGCACGCACGCACACGCACGCATGCACACGCACACGCGCACGCACGCACGCACGCACGCACACAAACACACAAACACAAACACACAAACACACACACGCACACAAACACACACACACACACACACACGCACGCACAAACACACACACACACACGCACGCACGCACGCACGCACACGCACACACGACCGCACGCACACGCACACACACACACGCACACACACGCACACACACACACACACACACACACACACACACACACACACACACACACACACACACACACACACGTATAATTCGCATTGTACAGCTTTGATCAATGCGGTTTCACTATAGTGCAGATTATTAATTTTAAAATAAGTAATTTTTTTGTAATAAAAGAAAAACGTAAAACTTCCCGCTCAGAGCCTGCATTTTACGATAACTGCACTAGACACACACATTGTTTACTATTGAGTATTGACCTAACCACGCTATATTCAAGTTGTGTTATTTATCATTTTCAATTTTTGGAAATTATAGTCACCCTTTTTTTGTGTGTTGAAGAGAAGATTCCAAAGAAGAAACCTTTGCAAACTTCAATATTACTATTTTTTAGTAATAAAAAACAAAATCTTTAAATATTTTTTTTGTTCAGTAATGCGTTAATAAAAGTTATTAAATTTTCTTGTTGTTTTATTATTCATTTCAAGCATGGAAATCATAATTAATAGACATCGATAATTAATCGAAAGAAAATGCTGACAAAAAAAGTTATTTTAACCAATTACCATTTTTTCTATAGCTTACATTCCTCAAACAGTGCGGTTTCAAACAGTTTGGGAAGTTGCCGAAACCAATTAGCTGTACTATGCGATATATATATATATATATATATATATATATATATATATATATATATATATATATATATATATATATATATATATATATATATATATATATATATATATATATATATATATATTATATATTAGGGATGGAGCGATACCAAAATTTTTACCTATACCGATACCAAGATTTCAAATTCACCGATACTGATACCTAAAAATTTACCGATACCGATACCGATACCAATTTTTAACTGTTAAGAATATATATATATATATATATATATATATATATATATATATATATATATATATATATATATATATATATATATATATATATATATATATATATATATATATATATAATCCAAGTAAGGCTCTAGGGGCCTGTCAGTGGGGCCAGCACTCGCCTCCATCTAAATCTGTGAAATCCCTTGTGAATACTTTCCCCTCCCCAAATACTCACATCTCTCTACCACAATCACCTCCTCGCCATGCCCCTTCAGCACAAGCTCCTCTCCCTCCTCCCTTCTAATTATTAACAGTTCTGTCTTTTTCAACGTTCACGATCAATTCCACCTCTTTTAGCTTTTCAGCAAAACTTCTTATCACCTCTCCTAACTTCTATCTATCTTGGCTTCATATATATATATATATATATATATATATATATATATATATATATATATATATATATATATATATATATATATATATATATATATATATATATATATATATATATATATATATATCCTCTGGTGGGTAAAAACCAGAAACCTACTAATTTCCACCAGAGTTTGGTCAATACAGAACCTAATCGTTAAATGACAACATGCACCCATACACGGCTCTTGAAAGTGTGCAAGCCAAAAGAAGTTGAGAAAGCAGAAAAAGGGAGTGTGTTCCAGACTTTACCAATTGAGTACATATAAGATTAGGCATAGCGGTTAAGTCTGGGATCAGACAGTTGAACAGAGAAAGGATAAAGACTGTGTAGAAAATCGTGTTACACAAGCGTTTTCTCAATGGAAGAGAAAAGCAACGGAAGAGTTCAGAAGAGAAAGAGACTGGAGAGAATTAGTTAAGACGAAAAAGCCAGACTCCACCTTTAAGGAGAGCTGTATGAGTGGAACTACCCCAGATGTATGAGGCGTATTCCAAACAGGGGAGAACAACACCCCTATAAAGAGAAAGCAATTGGATTGGCATAAAAAAAATCATGAATGTGCAACAGATCACCCAACCTCTTAGAAGCTTGTTTAGAAAGAGAAGTAATGTGATCCTTCCAAGAAAGACCACTAGAGATTATTAAGGACAGATGAAGGCTTGAGTTGCGTGTTTTAGAAGATGTCATAGTTTTGTAGTAGATAGTCTCGAGTAGAGATATGGAGGAACTGAGTTTTTGAGGCATTGAAAAAGACTATGTTTTCTCTTCCTCAATTTGAAGTGCAAGAAAAATCAGAGGTCAGATATTCCAAGGCCAACATTCTAGCGTCAATTAACTGTTGCTGGGAGGGGCGCCTTTCAAACTGAAAGGAGTAATGATGGGTGAGATCATCAGCATAGGATTGGATAGGTAATGAAGTAATAGAGAG
>SEYY01000905.1:81254-94998 GCA_009176605.1 Armadillidium nasatum
ATGCTTTCAAGATTCAAGTTTAAAACTTTAAATATATTTTCGGATTCACAAGTGTCCTTTGGCCTGGATACTACGTGGGGGAAGAAAAAACAAAAGTGTATTCATAAAGAATAGAATACAAGATATTAAAAAAATGGTTTCTTCATTAAAAGAAGACCATAATCTTCTTCCTGAATTTCATTTCGTGAGGTCAGAAGAAAACCCAGCCGACCTACTCACTAGAGGATTGAATATATCTGAGTTTCGAAAAAATTTATCATTCTGGCAGCATGGACCTGAATGGCTGGATTCTGCACCCATATACTGGCCTGATTATGGATGGGAGAGTTCCGAAAATAATTCTTCTCTAGTGCTTGCGACTGTCAATGTAAGTACTAATCTTCCTGTTATTAAATTTGAAAATTTTTCTAATTTAAATGTTCTTTTTAGAGTTTGTGCTCTTTTATATAAGTTTTCAGCACTTTCTAGAGGAATCAACATTGATTGTGATTCCAAAGCTCGAATATATTGCCTAAAAAGAATGCAGGAAGAATCATTTTCCGAAAGAGCTTGCCTATTTTAAGAAGAGTGAAAGAGGAATGCTTCGTTAAATGAACCACCACCAGATTTGGTAAACAATTTAAATTTATTTCTAGATGATTTAGAGCTCATTAGAAGCAAAGGTAGATTGGCTCGTTCTAATTATTATGACTTTGATGTTTTAAATCCAATCCTGATGGGGAAAAATCATCATTTGACATTTCTTTTTATTCGAAACGCCCATTTTGATTGTAAACATCTTGGTATTCAAGCCACTCTAACCAACATTCGTCTGAGAGGTTATTGGATCACCTCTGCTAGAAATACTATTCGAAAAGTCATATCAGAATGCATAGTGTGCAAAAAATACAACAGTTTTGCATTCAATTATCCTCGCTTCACAAATTTTTCAAAAGCTCAAGTGGAACTTTTTCGGCCTTATAAGAATGTGGGTATAGATTATACCAAACATTGGTGGGTGAAAGTAAAAGGCTCACCTCAATCTCAAAAAAATGTATATCTTAATTTATACATGTCTTAGCATAAGAGCTATTCATTTAGATCTGGTTCCTGATATGTCTTCTGAATCATTTGTAAAATCATTTCAACGTTTTGTAAATCTCTATGGAGTGCCAGACGCAGTCTACAGTGATAATGCACGTCCCTTTATAGAATGAGTGAATTCATTTGAGTCATTTGTAGTTTCAGAGAATGGAAAAGTAGTTTCTTCGTAAAAATCAGATAAAACATCATCGAGTACCACTTTACAGTCCGTGGACTGCTAGCCTGTGGGAGAGAATGGTGAAAGTGGTCAAAAGCTGTCTACTGAAGACAATTGGAAGATCTTCTGTCGAATATTTCAGCTTTATAACAACTCTCTCAGAAATAACTGATGCTATAAACTCTCGTCCTCTGACTTATACTTCGAGTTCTAAATGATGTGATACCTCTCACACCAAATTGCTTTTTAAAACCACATTCCAGAACAAGTATGGTAATAAGAAAAGAAGATAATTCTGATCTTATGGCGATGTCTCCGTTCATCGTCTCGAAATGCTTTGATTAAAGCCCTAAAAAAATCTTCTGACAAATTTGAAGATTTTAGAACAAGGTGGTACGAGGAATATCTATTAAGCCTTCGAGAGACCTGTCGAGATTTATATCAAACCAGATGGGATAATCTGGTTAAGGTCGACGATGTAGTGCTGATCCGCAGTCCTGTAAAAGACAGACCATTTTGGCAAATGGGAATCGTCACTAAATTTATGTATGGGAATGATGGAAAAGTTCGATCAGTCTTCGTGAAGTCACCAGGAGGACAAATCAGCCTGTATCCTGTCAAACTTTTGTATCCCCTGGAACTATCTTTAACCCACTGTGGGTCATCTCAACCATCATCCGCTTCAACCAGATCAATGCCTTCGTCAGCTGTATCCTCGATGCCATGGACATCTGCTCAGCCTACCACTTCAATATCCCGTCATTCAATGGGAACCCCTTTGGGAGCTGTCAGACCAATTCGGAAAGCAGCTGTGACTTCAGAGAAGAAGACTTTGACTCCGAATCTGAATTAAAAAAAAAAATTCTCAAAGGTCGTGAGTATTTTCATAAAAAGATAAGTACAAATCATTTATTTTTTTCCTTTTAATGACTCCACCCAAAAAGGTTGGAGCCATCTCTCCCCCGGAGTATATAAAAATTATAATATTTAAATAGCTAAATATAAAATAATGTACCTAAAATCAATAAAAATAGCTAGCACTAAAAGTAAAATGAGAGGCTGCTATTTTTTTTTAAATCAGTTCTCAATTTGCTGTCATAACGAAAAGTTCTCAAATCTTTTCCGTATTGGAAAGTTCACAATTCGCAACCTTGCCGGAAAGTTCTAATTTTGATTTAATAGCGAAAAGTTGTCTTTATGATTTTTCACTTAAGTTCCCTATAAGCTTTCACAATTTCGGATGTCAATTGACCTGTGATTGCTCAGTTTACTTTCCAAAGATTGGATTTAATACATTTCAAAATCTAAAGAACTTTATTATTTAACTCCTTCGAAATATTTCTTTCAATAGTTAAATCGTGGTGCTACAGCAGTCGAAGGAGCAAGGACTAAACTTCTCTGAGAGGAACGCGACATTAATTTGTTCGTCTCCTCCTCATAAACTAAAATGTTTCTCAAAAAGAAGCAGTCAGTTTGACTCTTACGTAAGTTTATATCAGTGTTCTTTCTTGTGGAAGTTTTTCTTGTTCCTTTTTAAAACTAAAATTTGTTCTTTGTATACATTTATAGAGATGTTCTTTTGAAGATCGAGTTGATATTTTCTGCAAATTTTGGAGAGATTACCCTCGACAAATTTTGACTAATTTAAAAAATTAATCCAATAAATTTTGCAAATAAACCATATATTTTTTTTAAATTAGCTTTCTTTAAATTTCTAAATTTTTATAATATATATATATATATATATATATATATATATATATATATATATATATATATATATATATATATATATATATATATATATATATATCACCTTTTTGCCGCCGGTCTGTGCCTCCTGGCATATGCCACCCCTTATTTGGCACTCATGACTTGTGCTAGTGCCAGGGCCTAATTCATGTTCTTTCCTGAGTTTCTCTTCTAGCTTTAGCGCGTGGCACCCTTACTAGTTCATGCCAACATGAGGTGAGGGAAGCGGCATCGACAGGTGGCACTGAGGGTCGAGAGAAGTACCAGTGCCAGCGACATATTCAAAGAAGTTAAAATAGTAGAATAAGGAGATTAACAAACTGACCAAATGAATTTAGTGGAGAATGGCAAGAGAGCTTAAGCCACAAGGTGGAAAATTCAGAAGTCTCCAAATTAAAAACACGAAAGCAAGTAAATTCGTTTCCCACATATGCACAACAACCTCCTTTGGCTGAAAATTGAAGATAGATACAGAAAAGGGAAGCAGAAATGGCTTGTTCCCAGAACACTCAAGCACCTGAGTTTCTTTCAAGAATAAGAGGTAAAATCTAGAAAAAGAGAGGTGGTGTTCAACAAAGTGGAGATTGGATTGAAGATTTCGAATGCTGCAAAAATTAGTGAAGAAAATAGACCATGCACAAGGGCAAGTCGACTGCAAAGTCTTGGTCGCTCCAACCCTATATCACCTATATATCAGTAGTTTTGTTTAGCAATGTAACTTCAAAATAACTAGGTTTCACGGATAACAGAAAACAAAAATTTTGCGTTTATTTTATATTTACAATTTTGTTTAAAATTTCATGAGTTCAAAAAAAAAATTGGTATCGGTATCAGCAAATTCTTGAGGTATTTTATCGGTACTTGATTTCGGGTAGTTAAAATTAGTATTGGTTATCATTTTGGTATCCCTCCATACCGAATATATATATATATATATATATATATATATATATATATATATATATATATATATATATATATATATATATATATATATATATATATATATATATATATATATATATATCTCCTGCGGGCAAAGGCACACCAGAGTTGGAAAAACAAATTCCTTATATATATATATATATATTATATATATATATATATATATATATATATATATATATATATATATATATATATATATATATATATACGGGGGAGGGAAGTAGCGCTCCCGAAGCGATGAGATTACCCCCTGTTGGGTATACGGGGTGTTAAAGGTACTCCTATCTCATCCCGGTGCCCAATGGTTCGCCCCCTTTCGCGCTCACCTTCTATCTACACGGAGTGGCTCTCCTTTACATACATAAAACATTTAACACATCTTAAAAAAATAAAATAAAATCAATAATGGCGTCAACTTCGGTAGCCTCGGAGAAGCCTCGGGGGGCGGCTTCCAAAAATAGCCCCTCATCCACCCCTTCCCCCATCACCACTTGGGAGTTGGTGGCCTCCGGTGATGGGGTTGGTGCCACCAGGACTCGGCCGCCGGCTTGTCCTGATGCACGGTCTATTTTTTTCATTAATTTCTGCAACTTTCGCGGTCTGCACTCTAATTTCCACTTTGTTGAACATCACCTCTCTTCTTCTAGACCTTACCTCTTATTCTTGACCGAAACTCAGATGTTTGAGCGTTCTGATAGCAAACCCTATTCTGTTTCCTCCTACTGTCTCTATCCTCAATTTTCAGCCAAAGGCGGTTGTTGTGCATATGTGCGCAACGATGTCGTTTGTTCTCGTGTCTCTAATTTGGAGTCTTCCGAATTTTAACCTTATGGCTTAGACTCTCTTGCCACTCTACGACTAAATTCATTTGTTTAGTTTATTTATCTCCTAATTCTACTGACTATGCTAAATTCTTCGACTATTTAAACTCCAAAATAGAGCACATTCTCTCTTCTTCTCCTTTCTCTGAAATCATCATATTAGGTGATTTCAATGTTCACCACCGCCAATGGCTTTCTTCTAGTTCTCATGATACAGCTGGTGAACGTGCCTTCCATTTCGCTATCCAAAACGACCTTGAGCAGTTGGTGCAGCTCCCTACTCGTATCCCTGATCGTCTTGGAGATGAACCCAACGTTCTAGACCTTTTTCTAACTTCTAATCCTTCTCCTTATACTGTTAAACTCTTTCCTCCTCTGGGTTCCTCCGATCATCTTCTTATCTCTGTATCCTCTTCTATCTCTTCAAGTCTTCCGCAGGAAAGACCCCCTTCTACGGAAAGGAAACGCTTGTGGCACTTCGGTGCCGCAAGCTGGTCGGACTTGCGGTCGTACTTCTTTGATTTCCCGTGGAATGATTATTGCTTCCGTGGGAGGGGTCCCTCGGAGTGTGCAGAACGCATTACCGAGGTGATTCTCTCTGGCATGGAGGCGTACATTCCATATTCTTTCCCTTCTACTAAACCTAACAAACCTTTGGTTTAACTCTGCTTGTTCTCGTGCTATCCGCCGCAGGGATGCTGCCTTCAGGGATTACCGTCGTCTTCAAACTCCAGAAACTCACGCTACTTATATTTCATCCCGGAATCGTGCAAAATCTATCCTTCGTAACACTAAAAACTCCTTTCTCCGTAAAAAATGCAATAATCTTTCTGGTTCCTCTTCTTCACGTTCTTTCTGGCATTTTTGCAAAAAATGTCAACTCTAACTTTGCTTCTTCCTCTTTCCCTCCTTTAATATCTTCCGACGGCACAACTGCTGTTTTACCTTCTTCTAAAGCTGAACTCTTTGCTCAAACTTTTGCCTCTAATTCAACCTTAGACGATTCCGGAGCTATTCCTCCTCCTTCAACCCCTCTAACTCAATTATGCCTAAAATTAGAATTTCTTCTAAAGATGTCATTTCTGCTCTCTCTGAGCTTAATACTAAGAAGGCGTACGGTCCCGATGGTATTCCTCCTGTGGTTCTCAAAACTTGTGCTTCCGAGCTTGCACCCTGCCTCGGTAAACTATTTCGTCTTTGTCTCTCTACTTCAACCTTCCCTTCTTGCTGGAAACGTGCGCTCATTCAACCTGTGCCGAAGAAGGGGGACCCCTCTCAACCCTCCAACTGCCGTCCTATTTCTTTGACCTCCGTTCTCTCTAAAGTTTTCGAATCTATCCTTAACAGGAAGATTTGGAAGCATCTCAATTCTTCTAATCTTATCTCGGATCGCCAGTATGACTTTCGTAAGAAACGCTCTACAGGTGATCTTCTTTCCCTTCTCTCTGAATCTTGGTCCTCCGCTATTCGGCATTTCGGTGAATCTTTTGCTATCGCGCTGGACATATCGAAAGCCTTCGATAGAGTCTGGCACAAAGCTTTGATTTCTAAACTTCCCTCTTTCGGTATCTATCCTTCTCTCTGTGATCTCGCTAATTTCCTTTCCGGTCGTTCTATAGCAGCTGTTGTAGACGGCCACCGTTCATCCTTTAAATCTATTAACAGTGGTGTTCCTCAGGGTTCTGTACTATCACCAACACTTTTTCTACTCTTCATTAATGACCTTCTCTCTATCACCTCATCTCCTATCCACTCCTATGCTGATGACTCCACCCTTCATTATTCCTTCCATTTTGAAAAACGTCCCACCCAACAGCAGTTGATAGACTCGAGAAGGGTAGCCTTGGAGCAACTAACCTCTGATCTTTCTCGTATTTCAAATTGGGGCAGAGAAAACATGGTTGTTTTCAATGCCTCAAAAACTCAGTTCCTCCATCTCTCCACTCGACACAATCTTCCACACAACTATGATATCTTCTTCGAAAACACACAACTCATGCCTTCATCTGTCCTTAATATTCTTGGTGTTTCTTTTTCTCGTGATCTTTCTTGGAAAGTTCACATTACTTCTCTTTCTAAACAAGCTTCTAAGAGGTTGGGTGTTCTGAGGCGCCTTCAGAATTACTTCACGCCACCCCAGTTGCTTGCTCTCTATAGGGGTGTTGTTCGCCCCTGTATGGAGTATGCTTCGCACATCTGGGGTGGTTCCACACATACAGCTCTCTTAGAGAAGGTGGAGTCAAGGGCATTTCGTCTCATCAACTCTCCTGCTCTTACTAACTCTCTTCAATCTCTTTCTGCCCGTCGAATTGTTGCGTCACTCTCTCTTTACTATCGCTATTACAACAGGACACTGCTCTTCTGAACTCTCTCGTTGCATACCTCCTCCATTGAGAAGATCTCGTGCGACACGCCTTTCTACACATTCTCATCCTTTCTCTGTCCAACTCTCCGACCCCAGACTTAACCGCTATGCTCAGTCTTACATATACTCTACTGGTAAAGTCTGGAACACACTCCCTTCATCTGTTTTTCCAACTTCCTTTGACTTGCATACTTTCAAACGCCGTGTGT
Organism: Armadillidium nasatum; assembly: GCA_009176605.1. Taxonomy (NCBI): domain Eukaryota; kingdom Metazoa; phylum Arthropoda; class Malacostraca; order Isopoda; family Armadillidiidae; genus Armadillidium; species Armadillidium nasatum. The sequence goes on from SEYY01000905.1 coordinate 88,590, forward strand.
CTGGACACGTCGGCCACTTCGACCATGTTAATAGATCTTTCCCAACTCCGGTGGAATTTGGTAGGCCTCTGGCCTTTGCCCACCGGAGGAGACATAAAAAAAAAATATATATTTAATATATATATATATATATATATATATATATATATATATATATATATATATATATATATATTACAGGCCAACATTTCGATACTTTTCATGGTGGACTGCTGCCTTAGGTATTTTAAGTAATGCTGTTCTCATGTTTATAATTAGCCCCATTTATTCTGCAGTTTGCATAATTATATGTCTTTTACTTATAATAATTTTGCACCTAAGGTCGCCTTCTGAACAACATCAATGGGGTTCAATTTCTCAAGCACTTATATTTCACCAGGTAAGGAGCATTTCCACCCAGCCCCCCCTTCCTCCGCCTTAATCATCACTGTTTCATTGTATAATTAACCCTTTTGAAATTAATGTAACTTTGTTTATAAATGATTATTTTTTTCACTTTAGTGTAGCAAGTATCTCTCAGAGATTAGCAGTATTTAAATATGTATATGGATACAAATGTAACTATCAAAGTATTTTTAAATACTAAAGTTCCAGTATTTGAATACGTATTTAAAATTGATTTTCAAGTATTGAAATACAATTCAGTGTGTTTTAAATATGAAATACTTTCATTCCTGTAATTATGATAAACCAAAGATTATTGGAAAACTTTAATAAAATCTTTTTTCCTCGTCTTATATGTACAGTGCGTAAAAATGCTTGTACGTACAGAATTAAACAATTAGTTTCACATTAAAAGTGTATTATATTTTTACATTAGTATTTGTTAAAGTAGTTGTTCCAGTGGTCGGGGGAGTTTTTTTTTTCCTCAGTTTTTTTTAATATCATTCACTAATTATGACATTCATTGTTGTCCTTATAAAGAACAATGTTTCAGTGTTTGTACTGTGGCGCATCCTATTTTGGATGGTAAATATTTTAAAGCTAAGAAAAGATAATTTTAATGTAACGTATGTTAAGCAACTGTGAAATGTAGGCTTCCATAAATGTAACTGAAATTTGTTAACATTTAAAGGTTATATATATATATATATATATATATATATATATATATATATATATATATATATATATATATATATATATATATATATATATATATATATATATATATATATATATATATATATAGGAGACTTGGAGATAGAACATGATACATAAAAATATTGGGATTGGAGGAACCCTTAAGTCTTTTAACTTAATAAGAAAATGAAACGGAAGTTAATTGAAAAGTGAGTCTAGAATGTTGGATTAATAAGGGGAAGGTCCATAGTTGAAAAAAAAAATTTTTCATCCGATTTTCCTGAAATTTTCAATATAGATAGCTTTTTTTCCCGACGAAAAAACTCGATTTTTAACTTTTTTACGAGTGAGTTAAGGTTTAGCAGCTATATCGGAATGTTTTTTCAAATTCAAATCTACGGTGAAGCCACTTTAAAAATTTTTTTGGTCTGAAATTTGGAGGGTATGTTCCTAATTCTATGAGGCTACAAAAACTTCTAATAGACTTTTGCTCCCAGAGTTACACAAAAAATGCTATTAGCCCGAGACTGACCCACTATCGAAAAAAATTATATTTTGAAAAAAAAAATCCACCTTTCCGAGGAAAAATATTTTTTTAAAAAAAAAGTATAACTACTACGTACATAAATTTTGGCACACTTATAGAAGAGTGTTGACGCTACAAATTCCTCTTTATACTTTATTCGATTTGATTTGTTTGTTCCGAGATATGACCTCTTTAAAAAGGTCCACTTTTGGCAAATTTTCAAAAATTCCAAAAGTTTGAGGGGCTATATCTTCCTTCAAACAATTAGCATTTAATAATGCTCTAAATAAAAGTAGTAGACCTATCTCTTCTTTAAACGATATCAAAAATTGGAAAAAAATTCTCAGAAGGGCTTTTTTTTAAATAATTTTTTTCTCCGAAAAGGTTTAAAAAAAATTTCAAAAAAAAATTCGACTGATTATTGCTTTTTTCCTGGACGATGATATCAAAAACCTTTTCCCACAGATTCAAGGAATTGCGGCTAGGATTATTCATGTAAATTTTCAACTCATGTGGACCAAAATTTTGACCCTGCTAATCATTTTTTTTTCGATTTTTGACACCTCATATCTTTGAAACCGTTATAGACTCAGAAAAACGCTAGAAATGGAGTATTTTCACCGGGAGGAAAAGCTATATACACTGCAAATTTCATCTCAATCGGTCAAAAAATAAAAAATTTCGTTTCGTAAATTGCCCCTCCCCCTTTAAATCTCCAATATGATCAGGCATTTACGGGTAGTGAACTGCACCAACTGCTTAAAGTTGTTCTTGATAGAGAAGTGGTAGGCGAGTTTACAAAATATATCACGAGCATTAGGGAAAAAGTCATTGGCGTTATTGAACATTGAAATCACCAAGAGTGATGATTTCAAGTAAAAAAAGAATATTGAGATTGTGCTCTATTTTAATTTAAATTGTCGAAGAAATTAAGATAGCCAGTTGAATTTGGAGACATGTATACAGATCAGATGAATTTAATAGTAGATTAGCAGGAGAGACTGACTGAGCCAAAAGGTTGAAATTTGGAAGACTCCAAATTAGACACATGAGAGGAAACATCTCTGCGAATTAAACACAACTACTCCCTTTGGCTGAAAAATTTTTTGGATAAAGATAGTAGGATTTGCTGCCAGAACAGTCTTTTAGAACTGCTTTTTAGGATAATTGAGAATAGAAGCAGTAATAAGGAATAGAGAAGGGTTTGCTGTCGGAACGCTCATGGAACCTTAGAGTCAGTCAAGGACAAGAGATGAGGTCTAAAAGAGAGGTGGTGTACCAAAAAGTAGAAATTACAGTACAGACTTGAAATGTTACAGAAATGAATGGAAAATAAAGAAGATTGCACCAGTACTGGCAGCGATGATTTCTTGATAGTTCCAACCCAGGGGTTAATCACTTGTATATTAGTTATTGAGGTGGGTACTTGAAAGAATTTAATACTAATTGAGATAACAGTGCACGTTTTTCCCTTTTTTTGTTTTAAATACAAAATAAATACTTTAGAAACTATCCAAAATGCGCTCACTCACAGACGTCTGATGCTCACAATTTCAGAGATTATCGCGAGAAAGGCCTTTTGATCTTATCTTTTAAAAATATACTGGAATATATATATATATATATATATATATATATATATATATATATATATATATATATATATATATATATATATATATATATATATATATATATATATATATATATATATATATATATATATATACAAGGTTTTGGTCCAAGTACCTGTATTTTTATTTATGTACAATTCTTATTTATTTGTAGTTTAAGTTTTAAAAATCAAACTTACTTGTATTTGAGCCTAATGTACTTAGAAAAAATCAAAAACTTAAAAGGAAAAATGCTAAACAATGCTTAAAAGGAAAAAAATCTTTAGAGCATATGCTATAATTCGGAAGCTTCAGCAGTTTAAAATCGAAGCTGGAGCTAACAAAAAATTTACCCACTTTGCAGTTTCGATTAGCACTGGAAATCCCATATATGAAGGGTTAGATTTCCATTATGCTCTTTTTAATGCTATGTTTTCTCTCCATCTTGGGAGATTACATTTACCCCCCCATTTTTTTTATTTTCGTAATTGTGAATTTTTCCTGATAGCTATAAATAAACTTCAACTCAACTCAGTTCAAGGAAATTTCTTCTTGCTGCTGTTACAATCTTTGTCAAAGAGGCATATTTTTATGGCAATTGCTATTTCGGTTTCATTGTCAAAGAAACTCTAAAATCTTCTCTAGCAAGTTCACTTCCTTTGGAAAAGGCAATGATAATTGAAGACTATTCAAGTTTCATTGGGTTCTGTTCCAACCCAAAAATTTATTTTTAAATTTTCAACTCACATATACCAACTCCGATCCTTTTATTTGTGATTCTAATTATAAGTAATATGTTTGTAATGTATTTAAATTCAAAGATTATTTTCTTTAACTTTCACCAATTTAAACTTCCAATTTTTTCAAACAGGTACGCAAATACTTACTTTTATTGGACACTAGAAAAGATCATGTGAAGTTCTGGAGGCCTCAAGTTCTTCTCTTGGTCTCAGATCCAGTATCTGCTCGTCCGCTTGTAGATTTCACCAACGACTTAAAAAAATCTGGTCTCTACATTCTTGGTCATGTAAAGGTAAAAAAAAAAATATATATATATATATATATATATATATATATATATATATATATATATATATATATATATATATATATATATATATATATATATATATATATATATATATATATATATATATATATATATATATATATATATATATATATATATATATATTACTATACTTTTTTCCCCTTGGGCCTTCCTAATTGGAAGAACCACACCGCTTTCAGGAAATCCGCAACGGCCGCCTGCCATTCCCAAAGGTCTCTCAAAGAGGAGAAGTGATGTAGGGTTCAGTGTTTTGTGAGGGAGGGGCATCTTAGAAGGAGGTGTTCTGTTGTTTCTGGTTCTTGCATACATCTTTTGCATATTAGGGATAGTATGTTTCGTATATTGAATCTATGTTTGTATGCTTGTAGATTAGGGTGGTTGCCTGACCTCAATCTTAATAGGGTAATTTGGGTTTTGCGTGGTAATGGGTTTTGTGTATTTGATATGTCAGGGAGTTGTTCGTTGAGTAGGTGATTTGGTTAACAGGTGTTGAGATAATTTTGTGTTAAGAAGGTGTGTATGTGTTTGTTTTGTTATATGTAGTTTGCAGTAGGTGAAATGGTTCTGAATATGTTACTGCAGTATTGGGCAGGGGATGATGGGGGTAATTTTAGAGGGTGCCTTGTGTGATTTTGAAGGGTATAGTGACATGGGTGTGATATTGTCTAGAGTGTTGGCGTAGGATTGGGTTCCTATCATGTCTAGGTGAAACACGGATCGGGAGTATTTTTGTTTCTTCGTGTAAATGCAGAATTGGGGTGGTTCTAGTGCAACCTGTGACAATTCGAAGAGCGGGATTTTTTTGTTTTTTTGTAATTTCTCTGTGTGTGAGGGTGGGGTGACAGGGTACCAGGCTGGAGATGCGTAATTAAGTGTTAGTCTGATGAACTGTTTGTATGCTATGATGATGGTGGTTAGTTCGTTACTGAAGTTGTTTTGTGACTGTTTTCGTATGATGTTTAGTTTCCTGTTTGCAGTGTTAGTTATGTTTTTAATGTGTTTTGAGAAGGTGAAGTATGTGTCATATGTGAGGCCTAGGATCTTTGGGGATTTATATAGAAGAATGAGGGTATTTTTTAGTTTTACGTGGGGGTGGAGGGAAGATTGGATTCTATCTGTAGTAATATGAGTGATTGAGGATTTTTCAGGGGAAGCTGTCATTTTGTATGAGTGGTTGAATTTTTGTATGTATGAGTTTTTCTTAGAGTTTGCATAGTGTGGACAGGAGAGAGATCGAGCGGTATGAAGATGTGAGGTTTGGGTCTTTCCTGGGTTTTAGTTTGTGGGTAATTATTGCCTTCTTCCATATTGCGGGGATGAAGTTGTGTGTAAGATTTGTTGTATATTTGGGTTAGGTATGTAGTTGCTATGGTTCCTAGATGTTTGAGATGTTATCTGGGCCTGTAGCTGGGGAGTTTTTGAGTGTTTTGATTCCCTGGGTAATGTCCTGATTAGAGAGGGGTGGGTTTGGATTGTGTTCTAAGTGTGTGTGTTTGAGCTGTCGGATTATTATCCTATTGTTGTTGTGTGTGAGTTTATAGGAGATGTTTGAGTAGTGCTGAGCGAGAATATTGCAGTGTTGTTTGGGTGAAGGAAGAGTGTTCTTGTTTTCTTTTAAAGCTTCGTTTAGTGTTGGAGAGTTGTTTTGGGAGTTGTATAGTTGTTTGATTACCTGCCATGTTCTTTTATCATTGGGGTTTGTTAGGTTGTTTTGTATTTATTCTTTGATTTTTTTTATTTTGTGATTTGAGATTTGTGCATTTAGGGTGTTATATGGTGATGTCTGTTGTGTGTGATCTATGTTGTCGTGGTTGGTTTCTTTGCTTCATAAGGTTGCAGATTTCTGGTGTAAGAGAGGGGTTGTAGTGTTTCCCGTAGCCTTTGGGTATGTATAAGTTCGATGCTCTGTGTATTATTTTGGTGAGGAAGTTGATGGTTGAATGTAGTGAACGTTGGTTGGTTATTTCTTGTTGGGTTAAATGTGTTTCTATGTGGTGTGTGAAGTTTGTTACTTTTTTTGTAGTTTGTGAATGTTGATGTTTTCTTGAGATATATGTGTTTAGCAACTGTATATGTGATTATTATAGGAATATGATCGTTAGTTAGGTCTATTTC
>SEYY01000905.1:95098-121020 GCA_009176605.1 Armadillidium nasatum
CAAATCAAATTCATCAAAGATATTGCTGAACATCGATTCAAGGCCCTTTTCATTCCCTTTGTATGGCTTTGGTTGCCTTAGCAAGTAGTTGACTAAGTTTTTGGCATAGTTAAATTTTTGCATCTCTCGTTGCATTTCCACGAGATTGTCCTTGAGGAGAAAGAGGTTTGGCAATAGAACTCACGCGTACGCATTCTTCTCATCCTGCAACATATCCAGCCTAACAGCAGTAGGCGTCATTATTTCGATGTACTCAGCTATTGCCTCTTTATCAGTTTTATTAAATACTGGAGGACAAGTCTTTTGTTCCATACAAATGTTGTTGATTTGTGTCATGCTACCATCAAGGTTCTTAAGCAGGTCTTTCATAGAATCGTATAGGGAGTTCCAGCAAGTAATACTTGGTGTTTTAAGCTTTGTTCCCAACTCCTTCTTGATTCTCGCAGCAGTTGTAGTTTTTCTATTTTGGCCATTCCACAATGCCTGTGCGTTGGCAAATGTCTTATTAAATGGATCCTTGGCACCAGAGAGCCAGAGAGGAACTTTCGAAACATCCCTAGTAGCCAAGATGTTTAATGTCAGTGAAATGCAATGGTGATGTTTAAATAGGCTAAGGGCATCATGTTCTTCAAGCAGATTTTCTAGCTGAAAAGGATTTGTCAGCAGAACCTCTGGGTCTCCAATTTGCTCCATCTCTTCAGGAGTAATCACTATCCCTGGAATCGGTACCTGCTCTTCTTCTTCTTCTTCGTCACCCGTTTCTGCATGAACATCCACCCGAAAGGCTGCACAGAAATTTGCACCGTTATCTGTTGTAATGCAGACAACCTGAAGATAAAATTTTATAATTTAGTAGTTTCCTTATTAATTTGGAGATAAACATTTTTTTCAATATTACGTTATTTCATATTGATTTTTATTGACCTTATGCTCAATGCCAAATTGCTGATGGATATATATCGACATTGATATTTTTTTCAATAGTATCGAAAAAATATTTATATTTTATCCTTGATATCGAATCAACGATTTTTTTTTTTTAATTCTAAATATTTTCAGCAGTTTTCTTTTTTTATAAAATAAGATTTGAGCAATATGTGTGTACTTTTCAGGCGCGTTCAAATTGCAAGATGGGGACATTTTGTCTGACTCAAGGAGGAGGATAGAAGGAGGTCAGATCATATAAGAGAAGAAGTAGAGGTCCATAGGCATATTATAGGGGAAAAACAATTTTCATAAAATATACTTATTGCGTATTTTACTTTTCAAATTAGATACTTATAAAAAGTAATGAAAGTATCCTATATATTACAGGACAATACTAGTTTTGATGTTAAGGTTAAATCTTAAATTAAATTTTAATTTAATCTGAAATTAGAAATGTTTAAGTTTATATACGAAGATTTTCTACTTTATTCGAAGTTTTATTCCCTCTGTAAAATCACCTCCACTGCTAATTCAAGGCCATGATTAGTGTTTACTTTAAAAATATATATTATAATATATATATATATATATATATATATATATATATATATATATATATATATATATATATATATATATATATATATATATATATATATATACAAACGATATTTTTAAACCGACAGGTTCGAGGGCAATTTGAAATTTTTTAAAATATTAATTATCGACATATCAATATTTTTTTATGTATCGGCATCCCAAGTTTAAGTTTTAACTTTTAATTACATTGTACCTCATAAAAGTAATAAAATATTGGATGATTAAATAAGAAAGAAACTGAAATATAAGCCCAAAATTGTTTTTTACGAAAAATGACAAAGCGCAAATTGGTAAGCGCTATTTTCAAAAAACTTGCGCAAAAGCGCAAATTCGAAATTTAGCGCAAAAGCGCAATTTTTTTTCCTAAAGCGCAAATTGCGCTTTTGCGCTCTCATTTGCGCTTATGCCCACCTCTGATATATATATATATATATATATATATATATATATATTTATATATATATATATATATATATATATAATATATATATATATATATATATATATATATATATATATATATATATATATATATATATAGATAGAAAATTATTCTGGCGAATGGTCCAGATCCAGCACTTTTTGAGTACTCAAGATGGCAAGATTTAGTAGACCAGTTAAAGGTATGTTTATCATTATTATTATTATTATTATTATTATTATTATTATTATTATTATTATTATTATTATTATTATTAGTTGCACCCTGCCTTGGTAAGCTATTCGTCTATGTCTCTCCACTTCGACCTTCCCTTCTTGCTGGAAACGTGCGCTCATTCAGCCTGTGCCGAAGAAGGGGGACCCCTCTCAGCCCTCTAACTACTGTCCTATTTATTTGACCTCTGTTCTCTCTAAAGTTTTCGAATCTATCCTTAACAGGAAGATTTGGAAACATCTCAATTCTTCTAATCTTATCTCTGATCGCCAGTATGGCTTTCGTAAGAAACGCTCTACTGGTGATCTTGATTCCTTTCTTTCTGACTCTTGGTTCTCCTCTCTTCTGGATTTCGGTGAATCTTTCGCTGTGGCGCTAGACATTTCGAAAGACTTCGATAGAGTCTGGCACAAAGCTTTGATTTCCAAACTTCCCTTTTTTGGTATCTATCCTTCTTTCTTAGAAGACGGCCACCGTTCTTCCTTTAAATCTATAAATAGTGGTGTTCCTTAAGGATCTGTCCTAACCCCAACTCTTTTTCTAATTTTCATTAGCGACGTTTCTTTCTATTACTTCGTCTCCTATTCACTCCTATGCTGATGACTCCACCTTCCATTACTAATTTCAATTTGAAAGACTTATGCTGAATAGTTAACTGATGCAAAAAGTGTGGCCTTGGAACAACTGGCTTCTGATCTTTCTCGCATTTCAAATTGGAACAGAGAAAACATGGTCGTTTTCAGTGTCTCAAAAACTCAATTCCTCCATTTTTCGACTTCGACACAACTATGATATCTTCTTCGAAAACACTCAACTCAAACCTTCATCTGTCCTCAATATTCTCTGTGTTTCTTTTTCTCGTGATCTTTCTTGGAAAATCTTATTACTTCTCTTTCTAAACAAGATTCTCAGAGGTTGGTATTCTGATTTTTCGTGATTTTTTTACGCCACCCCCAGTTGCTTACCCTTTATAGGGGTGTTGTTTGCCCCTGTATGGAGTACGCTTCTTATATCTGGGGTACTTAAACACAAATAGCTCTTCTCAAAAAGGTGCAGTCTAAGACTTTTCGTCTTATAAATGTTTATCTCATATTAACTTTCTCCAATCTCTTTCTTCTCGTCGAATTGTTGCAACACTCTCTCTATGCTATCGCTATTACAACAGACACTGCTCTTCTGAACTCTCACGTCGCATACTTCTGTCCAACTCTCCAACCCCAGACTTACCCGCTATGCTCAATCTTATATATACTCTACTGGTAAAGTCTGGAACACACTCCCTTTATCTGTTTTCCTAACTTCCTTTAACTTGCACACTTTTAAACACCGTGTATCTGGTCACGTCGGCCATTAGCGACCAGATTACTGACATTTCCCTAACTCTGATGGAAATAGGTAGGTCATATATATATATATATATATATTATATATATATATATATATATATATATATATATATAATATATATAATTATATATATATATATATATATATATATATATATAAGATCGTATCTTGTAAAGGAAGGTAAATTTTAATTCTTCGCATGTAAATTAATTCTTCTACAAGAAATATAGAGAATGTTTATGCGTCCAACACGACCGTGTAGTTATATATATATATATATATATATATATATATATATATATATATATATATATATATATATATATATATATATATATATATATATATATATATATATATATATATAGGTGAAGGCTTTTATTGAAATAACCGTCTCGGACTCTGTTAGAAATGGGATGCAGCAACTAGTTAGAATTTCCGGTCTTGGAGCAATGAAACCAAATACCATTATTTTGGGATTCTGTAGAAATGTTTCATCAGAAAACTCTTCGAAGTAATTATATATATATATATATATATATATATATATATATATATATATATATATATATATATATATATATATATATATATATATATATATATATATATATATATATATATATATATATTGAAAATTAGAAGAAATTTCAAAGAAGTAAATACTCTTTAAGTAAGTAATTAAAATAAAGTTTTGGAAATTATACAATTTCCTATTTAAATTATAAAAGCTAATTTTGTAATAAGTTTATGAATTACGCAAAAAAATAATTTTTAATTTCAAGACGACATATCGAATCTAATTAATAATTATTTTAATTATTGTAAACATTACATCCAAGTAGAGATAAAACCATATGCTATTGCAGAATTAAGGATTTCAATATCACCTCAAAGTTAAAATCATAAACCCTTTTGTCAGTTGCCTAAGTTAATATTCCAATGGTTCATTAGCATTTTGAAATACATTACTTAAAATTAATGAAATAAATAAAAATAATATTGGTAAGTATATACTTAAAAGGAATTTCAATAAAAAATTTATAAAAAAAAACAATTAATTTGGGCACAAGTAAATGAACAAATTTTGATAGTGTATTATACACTGAAAGTTTATGTTCATTAACTACTAATAATAAGATTTTTAGAATTGAAAGTAAATAAAATTTTTATATAGTAACATAAATTGCAAAGTTTTTGCGGTTCTGAATTACGAAAATAAAAAAGCACAAACACACACGGTGGAAGCTCGGTTACAGACCAACTCGCATATCCCACTTAGTTTGTTCCATAGAATAATTTTTTTTCTGAATTGAGTAAAAACGTATAAAAGATCCCCATCTCCCTCCTCCACAAAATAAAAAATTTTCAAATTTTTTTTTATTAAATACAAACTTCCTGAATTACAACAACCTAGTATTTTAATCCAAGCTATAACTGATGATCTCTCAGCAAATCTCAGATGAATTAAATTTTGAAAAGGAATAAATTTTAATAATATTATGTATGTTTTCTACTTAATTTTAGATTTTAATACACACAATTAATAATATGATAATGATCGCGGAAACATGCACATAAGATGTAACAGGGTGATAGTCATTTAAGCAGCACGTCTCAGAGATAAAGGGTCAAGTGAAATGGAAAGAGCGGAACAGGTTTACCATTTGATTCTACTCTATCCAAAAGAAAGGTGAAACATCCACCCCAGATATGAAAGTAGTACTCTGTACAAGGGTGGATGAGGTCCTTGTATAATTGAAGTAACTGCGAAGAAGGAAAAATATCTCTTTGAGGCCGCCCAAGCAATCATTGTGATATGAGGTTTCCAAGATATTTTTTTGTTTATATGAAGACCAAAGATGTTTAGATTTTTTATATTGTCAACAGGAGAGATGGGAGATCCATCGAAAGAAAGTAAAAAGTTTGGAAGTGTCTTTGAGAGAGAGATTTCTAGAAGTTGAGTTTTTAAAGAGTTGAATTTTACAAGGTTCAGACAATCCCACTAGGAAATTCTGCCCAGGTTGGTAAAAATGTAATCGGAAAGATTAAGACGAGAGACAACTCTAGATGCAAACGAGGTGGTAAATTTGAAATGAATAGAAGAATGTAGATCGAATCATCGGCATATGAATGGATAGGGTTAGATGAGCAGCTGCAAAGGTCATTAATGAAAAGTAGGAATAGAGTACAAGACAAGACGGAACCCTGAAGAACACCACTATTAACAGGAAAGAAAGAAGTCGCCAAATCAACAACAACCGAAATGGAATGATTGAAAAGAAAGTTAAACATAAGTAAGCAAAGAGGAGAAAACCCAAAGGGGAAGAGGTCTGAAAGCAGTGACACATTCCACACGCGTTCAAATACCTTTGATACATTAAACGTCACCACACAAGACTCTCCATAATAGGGATGCCGATTTTGAAACAGTATCAATATATCGATTATCGATAATTTAAAAAAAAAATATCAAATTGACTTCGATACTATTGGTTAAAAATATCGTGTATATATATATATATATATATATATATATATATTATATATATATATATATATATATATATATATATATATATATATATATATATATATATATATATATATATATATATATATATAGAGAGAGAGAGAGAGAGAGAGAGAGAGAGAGAGAGAGAGAGAGAGAGAGAGAGAGAGAGAGAGAGAGAGAGAGAGAGAGAGAGAGAGAGAGAGAGAGAGAGAGAGAGAGAGAGAGAGAGAGAGAGAGAGAGAGAGAGAGAGAGAGAGAGAGAGAGAGAGAGAGAGAGAGAGAGAGAGAGAGAGAGAGAGAGAGAGAGAGAGAGAGAGAGAGAGAGAGAGAGAGAGAGAGAGAGAGAGAGAGAGAGAGAGAGAGAGAGAGAGAGAGAGAGAGAGAGAAGAGAGAGAGAGAGAGAGAGAGAGAGAGAGAGAGAGAGAGAGAGAGAGAGAGAGAGAGAGAGAGAGCCATTGCAACTATTGCAGCTTTATTCACTGAAAATTTTTTATAATATCCTATATCGTATTCGGAAACAATAGCTTGGAATTCTTTACCCAAAAACTCTGCACATTTATCTGTCCACATGAACTTTCTGTATCTGTCATCTTCACTAATTATCTCTCTCACGGCTTTAGCTACGGTTGGACACTTTTTATCTTTTAAAGGTTTTAACCATAAATATCTTGAATATACATCAATGACGAATAATATATATAAATGAAATCCATTATTATATAAACTATACTTAATCATATCTGTTAAATCCAGCTGTCATGTATGATCAGTATCAGAAACTATATTTTTCATTAATTCTAAGATTTTTTTATGTGCATATTTATGTAATGTGAAATTGTCTTCACCCGATAAATATTCTTTCAAGTCTTTTTTATTTACATGAGGGAACTGTGACGCAAATTTAGAAAATCCCCCATAACTGTGAGAATAACTTATGTCATAATAATATTTATCTACCACTTCCTTTGGATTCATGATGAAAAATTATATACAAATAAATAATCAAGGATATTTATATAAAAAGAAATAAATTGCTTTCAACCAAGGATATTTATAAAGGAAATAAAAATAAATTGTTTACATAAAATATTTATTTAAAATCACGCATACAGTGAAAAAATACAAACATTTATACAGGATACATGAAAAATTAGGTTCTTATCCAGTTACGAAGCATGCTTGCTTTTCTTCTTCATCTATTCAGCCTGAGGGTATGGAGTATTTGCATTTTTCCTTTTTGACCTGGCAGAAGCAAAAGAGGTATCTGGAAGAGTTATTTCAGGCCTGGGGCTATGTGGAATGTTTTCCAAATCAGATAATCTTTATTTTGTATTAGTCTTTTTGGGAAATTAATAGCTTGAAGTTCTTGTTTAATCTTGTGCCATCATGTTATTGTTGGTTTCTTCCACTCTCTTATGAGATCTACAATGTTTGATCCTGTAACTGATTAACTGTTAGGTAGACACTGTTCTAAAATATGTTGAAATCCTTTTGCTTCTTGTTCATTAGATGTCATTGGCACTGTTTTCCTTGCAGAATTACTTGATAAAGTTTGATGCTGCAATTCTTTTAAGTCCACTAATGATTGTATTGCTCCTGATACAAAATACTTTTTTCATGAATATACATATTAGAGTTTTATATACGAGACAATTCTTTTTCATAATTGTTTTATTTTTCATCTTTAGGATAGTACAAACTATAAGATAGTTGTTGTTATTATTGGTGGTTGTTGTTGATGTTGTTGGTGTTCAGATATATTTTTCATTTTCTCATAATCTGCTTAGGGTAATACCACTACTTTCTTCATTAGTGAGGAATTAATTTAGATAATAAAGGTCCGATAACTAAGAAAAGCAGAGGTAAGAATACTCCAGATCCTTTTTGCAATAACTTTTTATTTTTAAGATTTTTTGCTTTACGAACAAGTTTTCGAATGATGTTCCTATGACGAACGTAACTTAACTTTCTGAGGTTTATTTAAAGGAATGTTTCCTTTTATTAGATTTAAACAAATCTCGCATACACACTTTGTTAATTTTTCATCTTCAATGATTAATTTCCGTTTATCTTTAGACTTTAGTTTTTTAAATTTATCCATAATAGATAAGTATTTTTTAACCAGTGTACTCATTATTCAGCATTGTATACAGTTTCTATTTCGTTAGGTAAAATATTTGTACGTAGCAGAACTCTAAACTTGTTCTTCGGATGAAGATCACACAATAAATATCCATGTGGAATAGATGTTAACTCTTTATATACTTTTAGAAATTCTTTACGCTGAGTCGGAAACATTTTTGTAGATAATATATTTGTGTAGATAATATATTATCTTAGTTACTTGAAATACTTCCTGAAACCAATTCGCTGTATATCCCTTTCTTAAATTTATCTGAAGATCTTGATACACGTCTTTGACCAAATAAGATTAAGTATTGTGTGTTTAACGAAACATCTCTCATATAATGGTTTTGATGGAAGATATTTTGAGTTATAAAAAACACAGAAATATTCATATGATGAGAATAAACCGTAAATGTCTCAGCTATATCCTCATTTAATTTATGCATCAGATCATCCAACACAATTATTTTATGTCCTGCTATACCTTGAAGAGACTTTATTTCGTAAATACCTTCATGAAAGTCAATTACATCTTTAAACTCTTTAATCTTTTCTTGGCAAACATTATAACACCAAATAATTTTAGTGACTGGTTTTTCAAAGATATCAACATGTTTTAATATATTTAATAATAAAAATGTTATTCCGCAACCCGTAGGTCCTGCTATTAAACACGTTGCAGGACTACGGAACATGAACGTATCAACATCCATCCTTTTCAAATACATATAAATGAATTAATGAGAATATTTTAAAACAAAAAAATATATATGCATTGAGTTGGTAAAGAAAACAAAGGTAATTTTAATTCTAAGATTTTATTAGCATTTATAATATTATTACTTGAAATTATACCAATATATTGTTTTATTAACATATAATAATATCACCACTTAAATGTTTTCACTTAGCATCATTTTATTAACATTTAATAATATTATCACTTGAAAATTATACAAATATATTGTTTTATTATAAATATATATATATATATATATATATATATATATATATATATATATATATATATATATATATATATATATATATATATATATATATATATATATATATATATATATATATATATCACCACTTAACAAATGTTTTCACTTAACATCAACTTATTAACTTTTAACTGAAAATTATACCAATATATTGTTTTATTAACATATAAAATAATATCATCACTTAACATCAATTTATTTAACTTTAAATATTTATAATATTACATCGTTTTATCAATGTTTATAATATTATCACCTAACAAAGATGATAATACAACGTTTTATTAACATATATAATATTATCACTCAATTTCGATTTAATAATTTGTTAACATTTATATTTTTACTTAAAGAGATAGTATAAATTAGAATCTAACATATCCCATAAGTCAATAGTTTCTTTTAAATCTAAAATTTCTAAAATGAAAAATACTATTACTAGGGATATGTATTGTTTCGGGGTCCTTAATCTGCAGTTTCAGTACCTCGATGCTCTATCGTATTCCGAAATCAAGTCTGTCAGCCTTCCCCATTATCTCAATACTTGCAAAGTTAGGATCTTCATTTTTCAGATCTTTATACATTTCATAGATTATTGAATATGCTTTTTACATATATTCTTCAAATTTAACTGCTTTTTCAATTTTTGTTTCAAATAATTCACGTAATTTCAGAAAACAGCCCTGTGCTGCCCCTCTGATAGTAAATCTGTAATTGGTGAATACGTATTCATTTCTTCTTTGTCACCAATGATTTTTACAAAATTAATTAGAACCAAAATATATTTCTTTTCAGATATTTATGAGGATATATATGAAAATAAAATTTATTTTCATTTTTAAAATTTTCTCGACTTTTAATTAGTGAAATACACATCCTATTGAAAAATTAAAATTAATAATTATTCAGGTTTTCTTTATAAGTATTAAGTTTTCCAATGTTTCAGGAGTAATTTTTGTATTTTATTTATAAAATTCAGTTATAATTCCACGTATCTGCAAGCAGTATTCTCATCCCTCTCTTCTATATTGTATTGAGTATATACTCAAAAAAAAGATATTCTACACGGAATGAAGTACTTCTGCACTGAGTAGGCTCTCCTTTATTCGTGTCTCTAATTTGAGTCTTCCGAATTTTCCAACTTATGGCTCAGACACTCATGCTATTCTACGACTAAATTCATTTTTCTGTTTATTTATCTCCTAATTCTACTGACTTTCCTAAATTCTTCGACTATCTAAACTCCATAATAGCGCACATTTTCTCATCTTCTCCTTTTTCTGAAATCATCATATTGGTGATTTCAATGTTTACCACTGTCAATGTCTTCCTTCTAGTTCTTATGGAACAGCTGGTGAACGTGCCTTCCAATTCCCTATCGAAAACGACCTTGAGCAAATGGTGCAGCTCCCTACTGATCGTTTTGGAGATGAACCCAACATTCTAGAATTTTTCCTAACTTCTAATCCTTCTTTTTATACTGTTATACTCTTTCCTTCTCTGGGTTCCTGCGATCACCATCTTATCTATCTGTATGTTCATCTATCTCTTCAAGCCTTCCGCAGGAAAGACCCAATTCTATTTGTGGTATTTCGGTGCCGCAAGCTGGTCGGACATGCGGTCGTACTTCTTTGATTTTCTGTGGAATGAATGTTGTTTCCGTGGGAGGAGTCCCTCGGAGTGTACTAAACGCATTACGGAGGTGATTCTCTCTATGACATGGAGGCGTACATTCCATTTTCTTTCCCTACTACCAAGCCTAAAAACCTCGGTTTAACTCTGCTTGTTCTCGCGCTATCCACCGCAGGGATGTTACCTTCAGGGATTACTGTCGTCTTCAAACCCCAGAACCTCACGCAACTTATATTTCATCCCGGAATCGAGCAAAATCTATCCTTCGTAACACTAAGATCTTTTCTCCGTAGAAAATTCAATAATCTTTCTGGTTCCTCTTCCTCTCACTCTTTCTGTCATTTTGCAAAAAATGTCAACTCTAATTTGCTTATTTCTCTTTCCCTATTTTGGTATCTTTCGACGGCTCAAATGCTGTTTTACCTTCTTCTAAAACTGAACTCTTCGCTCAACTTTTGCCTCTAATTCAACTGTAGACGATTCCGGAGCTATATCTCCCCATTTCAACCCGCTCCAACTCATTCATGCCTAAAATTTGATTTTCTCCTAAAGACATCAGTTCTGCTCTCTCTGAGCTTAATACTAAGAATGCTTTGGTCCCGATGGTATTCCTCGTGTGGTTCTCAAAACTTGTGCTTACGAGCTTGCACCGTGCCTTGGTAAACTATATCGTCTTTCTCTCTATTTAACCTTTCCTTCTTGCTGGAAACGTGCGCTCATTCAGCCTGTGACGAAAAAGGGGGACCCCTCTAAACCCTCTAACTACCGTCCCATTTCTTTGATCTCCATTCTCCAAAGTTTTCGAATCTATCCTTAACAGGAAGATTTGGAAACATCTCTATTCTTCTAATCTTATCTCTGATCTCCAGTATGGCTTTCGTAAGAAACTTTCTACTGATGATCTTTCCTTTTTCTCTGACTCTTGGTCCTCCGCTCTTCGGTGATTCCTTTGCTGTCGTGCTGGACATATCGAATGCCTTCGATTTTATCTTTCACAAAGCTTTAAATTCTAAACATCCCTCTTTCGATATCTATCCTTCTCTCTGTGATCATCTATCTAGTGTTCCTCAGGATTCTGTCTTATCCCCAACACTTTTTCTACTTTTCATTAATGACTCTCTATTACCTCATCTCCTATCCACCCTTATGTTGATGACTCCACCCTTCATTACTCCTTTCCGTTAATAGACTCGAGAAGGGTAGTCTTGAACCAAATAAACTCTGATCTTTCTCATATTTCAATTGCGGAAGAGAAAACATGTTTGTTTTCATGTTCAGTTCCTACATCTCTTCACTCGACACAATCTTCCACACAACTATGATATATTCATCTGTTCTGAATATTCTGGGTGTATCTTTTTCTTGTGATCTTTCTTGGAAAGATCACATTACTTCTCTTTCTAAACAAGCTTCTAAGAGGTTTTGTGTTCTGAGGTGTCTTAAGAATTACTTCACGCCATCCCAGTTGCTTGCTCTCTGTAGACGTGTTTTTACCCTTGTATGGAGTATTTTTCATACATCTGGGGTGGTTCAACTCATACAGCTCTCCTTAAGAAGGTGGAATCTAGGGCTTTTCGTCTCATAAACTCTCATGCTCTTACTAACTTTCTCCAATCTCTTTCTGCCAGTCATATTGTTGCGTCACTCTCTAATTACTATCGCATTTACAACGGACACTGCTCTTCTGAAGTCTCTCGTCTTATACCTCTTCCATTGAGAAAAGTTCGTACGACACGCCTATCTACACAGTCTCAACCTTTCTCTGTCCAAGTCTCAGACCCCAAACTTAACCGCTATGCTCAATCTTACATGTATTTTGCTAGTAAAGCCTGAATACACTCCCTTTATCTGTTTTCCCAACTTCCTTAGACTTACATAGTTTAAAATGCCGTGTATCTGGACATGTTGGCCTCCATCGACCAAGATAGTTTTTTCCCAACTATGGTGGAAAAAAATAAATTCAAGAATAAAACTAATATAATATATATATATATATATATATATATATATATATATATATATATATATATATATATATATATATATATATATATATATATATATATATATATATATATATATATATGTATATATATATATATATATATATATATATATATATATATATATAATATATATATATATATATATATATATATATATATATATATATATATATATATATATATATATATATAAATGGGCGCACGTTTCCATTAAGAAGGGAAGGTTAGTCTTTCCACTTCAACCTTCCCTTAACGTAAATGTGCCCTCATTCAATCTGTACCGAAAAATGGGACCGCTCTCAACACTCTAACTAACGTCCCATTTCTTTAACTTCCGTTCTTTCTAAAATTTTCGAATCTATCCTTAGCAGGAAGATTTGGAAACATCTCAATTCTAATCTTATCTCTGATCGCAAGTATGGCTTTTGTAACAAACTCTACTGGTGATCTTTTTTCCCTTCTCTCTGACTCTTGGTCCTCCGCTCTTCGGCATTTCGATGAATCTATTGCTGTCGCGCTGAACATATCGAAAGCTTTCGATAGTGTCTGGCACAAAGCTTTGATTTCCAAACTTCCCCCTTTCGGAATTTATCCTTCTCTCTGTGACCTTCTCTCTGATTTCCTTTCTGGTCTTTCTATAGCAACTGTTGTAGACGGCCACCGTTCATCATTTAAATTTATTAATAGTGGTGTTCCTCAAGGTTCTGTCCTGTTCCCAACACTTTTTTTCCATTTCATTAATGACTTCTCTGTTACTTCATTTCCTATCTACTCCTATGCCGATGAACCCACCCTTTATTACTCTTTTTAATTTGAAAGACACTCCTCCCAACAGCAGTTAATAGACGCAAGGGGGGTAGTCTTGGGGCAACTGACCTCTGATCTATCTCGCATTTCAAATTGTGCCAGAGAAAACATGGTTGTTTTCAATGCCACCAAAACTCAATTCCTTCATCTCTCTACTCAATACAACCTTCCACACAACTATGATATCTTCTTCAAAAGTACACAACTCAAACCTCCATCTCTCCTTAATATTCTTGGTGTTTCTTTTTCTCGTGATCTTTCTTTGAAAGATCACATTACTTCTCTTCCTAAATAAGCTTCTAAGAGGTTAGGTGTTTTGAGTCGCCTTCAGAATTTCTTCACATCACCCCAGTTGCTTGCTTTTTATATAGGTGTTGCTCGCCCCTGTATGGGAAACGCCTCACACATTTGTGGTTCCACACATTCAGCTCTTCTCGAAAAGTTTGAGTCTAGGTCTTTTCGTCTTATAAACGTTCAAATTGTATTAAATGAGTATGTGGAAACCCTTGATATTGACCTTTCTAATTAGATTAAGATTCTCTAGGAAAGAAGCTATCTCAACATGATATATATATATATATATTATATATATATATATATATATATATATATATATATATATATATATATATATATATATATATATATATATATATATATATATATATATATATTAGTGATGGCATACGCATTCGCATCCGCATCATCCTCATTTCAAAATTAACATCCGCATTCCGCATCCGCATCCGCATCCGCACCGACAAAAATTCAACATCCACATTCTCACTTCTCCAAAATTCGACATCGGCATCCACAAATGAGAAAATATGATATCCGATCCATCACTAATATATATATATATATATATATATATATATATATATATATATATATATATATATATATATATATATATATATATATATATATATATATATATATATATATAATATATTATATATATATATATATATGATATAAATGAATCACAAAGAAACGGTTTACAAAATAAAAATAAAGGGGTTACTGAAATTTCAAGGTTAAAAGCAAAACAAATAAATCTACTTAAACTATTTTATTTACAATAATATAAAGAATGTGAAACATTAGTAGCGTAAATTATACAACGAGCGACTTCGGAATCTAAGGATTTAACATACTTAAGTGATCTTAAAACTTTTACAAATTTACATAACATAAATAGTTAAAGTAAAAGGTCTGTTAAAGACGAAGGAAATAGTTCTAAGGCAATCTAATTGAAAATACTTTTTCAATATAAAGACTTCTGTCTTTACTAGACTCCTTTAACTACACAAGCTCAAAAGCTCGTGTAACTAAGCAAAAAGAGGTTGCTTCCTCTTTTGATGATACTAGCGTAACATCACTTAGTTTTGGCTTCTGCCAATTACAAATCCTCGGGATTCGTTTCCTTCTAGTCCTCTTAACTACGGTTAAAGGACAAGATCCTCGGGATCTAAGGTCTCTGATTTGTTCAAAAATCGGCAGGTCTTCTATTCACTTTCAGATACTTTGTAGATTTTTTTTTAATACTTCTTCTATAATTTCTTGGATAAAGCAAAAAAATACAAGCAACATAATATAATTAAACATAATATAATTAAACATTATATAAAAGTTTGTTTACATTTGAAATCCTTACAGTAACTAATTTATTCGTCATAAAATACTTTGAAAATTAATTTAATAGAATTTAGGTTTTATCTTGAAGTTTAATGTATTATGTAAGATAACTTATATAATATTACATTTCTCTACTAATTTTAGTAGCTTAAAATGACTTAATAACTAATTTATTAACAATAATGTAGTATTTTAATTCTAAAATAAACGACAAAAATAGTAATAATAATAATAATAAAATAATGAAAAACAATGTCAAAAGTTCGTTCAACGCTAAATAAACAGTAAAATAAATTACAGTAAAAATAAATAAAAAAAATATTATAATAAACTTTTTGAGCTTCCTCTTAACAAATAATAATTAAATTTAACTCTTAGAAAATCATATCCTGCAAATAAGGCGAAGATAAAATAATTTTATAATATATATATATTCCATGTAATTAAAATTTTATTAATTTATATATCTTTTTTAGAAATGGTGCAAACTTTTTTTAAATTGTTTGCTATTAATTTTGACGAACATACATTAGAGAAGTATACAAGAATATACATGAATCTTATTAATAGTTATAGGGATTACCACAGACTAAGTATATACAGTTGAACCATCAGATACCGCTTTAGCTCCACATTCAGGGTAATTTTTTGCTAAAAATGTAACTGCCAATATTGTCATATTCCCCTTCTCCACCATTCGCTGTACAACAATGACGTCACGAAATGTAGCCAATTAGGTACGCGTTCAAAATATATATATATATATATATATATATATATATATATATATATATATATATATATATATATATATATATATATATATATATATATATATATATATATATATATATATATATATATATATATATATATATATATATATATTGAAGCATAAAAATATTTTTTTAATTAGGAGGAAAATTGATTTTATACATTTTATTTAGCATTTTAAAAAAAATTGTTCTTCAGTTGTAGCTTTTCACTTTCCTAGTTTATTCAATGTTCATCCCATTAAATTTAATTATAGCTCATATATATATATATATATTATATATATATATATATATATATATATATATATATATATATATATATATATATATATATATATATATATATATATATATATATATATATATATATATATATATATATATATATATATATATATATATATATATATATAGCATTCAAAGCCTCAGAGACTCATTTCTTTCGTTTAACTTCTTGTCAGTTCTTCCACACAACTCATCACCTTTGAAAACACACAATTGAACCTTCTTCTTTTCTTAATATCCTTCCGTTCTTGGATGGTCATTTTATTTCCCTCACTAAACAAGTTTCTAAAAGATTAGGTATTCTTCATGTGGTGTCACTGGAATTTCTTTACATCACAGTAAAAATGGCTCTGTTTAAGGGTGTGTTTGTTTGTATGGGGTGTGTATCTCATATATGGGACAATTCCACTCACAGAGCCTTTATATAAAATGTGTAAACCAAGGCTTTGCGCCATAATTAACTCTCCTTGAATTATTCCAATATTTCCTACCGTCGATTTATTGATTCACAATCCTTATACTATAGCTATTGCAACATGCAGTTTTCCAAAATCTCTAAGCGTATACCTTCTACCATGAGAGTTCGTGCTATTAGTCAATCTACAATTGATCTTTCTCTATATTTTTCTTTTGACTTGCAGGATAACATGCGTATGTGAAAACAGTTTGACTCATATGGCGAAATTTCAAAATATGAGTACTAGAAATTTTCTCGAGATGTTCTTCTCCTCAATTAAACGACAAAAGACTGCGAGTTGTGAACTTTATTTTAAAAAATAAGCACAAAAAAATCTTACCTAATTGAAATCTCTGACTCTTAAGACAGTGAGATGAGGGTCAGATCAATATAGCTTAAATAGAGGGAGAGTATTTGAATAGTCTTAACATTTCAAACGTAAAATAACTGTCTTGGATTTTCACCCCAAATACTAGAACCTGTTGAAATTTAACATTTCGCAGATGGGCTCCAATAAAAAAACTGTAAAGGAACCAACTGAATTTTTTAATAACATGAGTATCAGAATTAAACCACAAGAGAAAAAAAACCATGGTATACAAAAGCGACGATCTTATACTAAAAATTAGAAAATTTTCATTATTATATCGAATTGAATACAACTTCCAAATTTTTCCACCATTTCAAGTAGCTTCGCGATTTATTAATAGGTAAAAGTGAAATAATAACTAGTTGTTCAAAATTTCTATTTCCTTGAAAAACATTTTAACCGTCTTCTTTTTACTACAAATCAATAACCGATATACGATGTTATTTTTGTAAAGATTAAATGCAATGATTTTTTGTTACCATGAACGGTGGATTTACTTTTTTTCTTTTGTACTTAAAATTTTGTAAAAAAAATTTACCTATTTCATGTTGGAAAAAGGACATTTGCAATCGGCGAATTAAAGAAATATAATTTATAATGAAGCATTTTATTGAAAATTATAACTTTATATAAAGAAAAATTTTTAAATTTTTGTGTTTTCGTAGCAAAAAGAGACAATACTAATTGAAAAAAGTACAGAAATAAAATTTATTCTGTAACATTTACTGTGAAATGAGAATTATATAACAAAAAAAGTAAAACAATTTGAATGCCCAAACTTTAGAACACTTGACTCGTCGAGGAGCTGGGGCTGAATCCTTCATCATGCGAGACTCATCGAGGAGCCGGAGCTGGGTCCTTAATCATGCGAAGTATGCGTCAGTATTATTAAAATTCGACATAATAGAAGTAAGCTAAGAAATCTAGATAGATCAAGTAAGGTATTTATTTCGTTATTTCAAGCAATCTAAGTAGTGTCAGGTTTACAATAAGGAAAACTATAAACCCTCATTAAGAGTAATACCTTCTAGGGGGAGCAGCAGCTCCCCTCGCAGCCCATATATATATATATATATATATATATATATATATATATATATATATATATATATATATATATATATATATATATATATATATATATATATATATATATATATATATATATATATATATATAATGAAGAAAAATTCCCTGAGATGAATTTTATACCCAAGGGAACACACATTGAAATATTGTTTTTCTAAACTATATATATTATATATATATATATATATATATATATATATATATATATATATATATATATATATATATATATATATATATATATATATATATATATATATATATATAAAATATAATCCCCCCCTCCCCGTAGATACATATGAAATTTATCAAGAGACAAATATATCAACGTAGTATTACCATTTATTATACTCAAACATACAACTATGTATAAATATAAAACATACTTATACGCATAAATATAATAAAAGAGGGTGTCAACCATATTACTGTGGCTGATAAGCCACTTACCTGTAAATTGAGAAGTGACTAATCAGTCACATGAGAAATGAGATACAGAAGTATAAAATCAGAAATCGTTTCCTATATTTGTGTTTACTATTTCTTTACAATCCTTAAATAAACTCTTCTCGTTTTATGGACTAAAATTATTAACATCAAAATACTTGACGTAATAATATCAAAGGCTCTTAAATTATCTTGAAACCAAACAAATAATACAGCAATTGCTTGTTATGTAGGTTCACCTTTTTAATTTTCTTGTTAATTTCATATACCTATTTACATGCACGCTTAAATCTATTTCCAAAATTATTAACGGCTTACGTAATGCAAATTATCTCAAATCTTTTCCAAAATATATAAATATCACGTATAAACAAAATCTTCTTGTTCGGTTACCATGTTGAGACATGTGATGGTAACACAACTATTTTTCTTTTATTTATTTATTCTTTTATACCAAGAATATCTAAAGTGGTTCTTCAAATGACAATTAACTGTGTAGAATTTTTTTCATTTTATGTTTATAACGTTTATCACGCTTGGAGACTTCGCTATTTTTAAATTTAAGTATAAAATTTATCCTCATTTTTACAAATCAATTTTGTTTAAATATTTTTAATTTTGAATTACAATTCTGAAACGAATCTATTTTTAGAAACTATATTATAATTTTTTCACATATTTCTTTTATAAAAATTATTGTAGAAGGGTTTTCCAAACCAATTAATGAATAGGTCAGAAGAAAATTTATCAACATCAAAAGCAATTGGTGATCACCAATAATCTTTTTTTTGTTTTTTTTTAAGTAATATATATTGCATTTGACACAGTTTGGGTGGATTTTATTTGCTCTTCTAGCTAGATATCCAGCAACATAGTACAGTCCATTCATTTCCAGAAAATTGTTAACGTTTGTTTCTGTAAAGAAAGATTGTAATTTATCAGTTCTTAATGAAGTTTTAGGAATATGGTCAGCTGACACTATATTATAGGTTTCTCTTTCTTCATTTTCAAGAAAAGATTCGTCCAATATCCCCGAGTCATCTTGCGCAGGTCTCATCTTCAATTGTGCAATTCCCAACAAAATGGTGCCACTATCTGTTGAGCAATTATGTGACTTTGGCGGTGTCAGAAATGAAATAAAAGAAGCTGATTTAAATGCATTTGAGGACTGCAAACAAGAAGGGTTGTCCCGTAGTACTCCTTTTCTTCTTATCAAACCAAAAAAAAATTCTAAGCCATCTTGACAAAGTCTACGAGTCAAAATGTATTTCCAATTGTATTCTTCTTGCAAATAGAAAAGAAGTTGTGTTTCTGATTAAATTGTCTGCTCCCATCCGTTAATAAAATACACTTGAAATGTAATATCTCTTCCATTCTTGTTGCAAACTTTCCAATGGGAGATCCAATTGCGCAAGTGTTTCAAAAATTCCCATTCTGTAGAACTGTACTTTAGACATTTCTTGTAAGGTGTTCTTGAAAATATTTGAAAAGAATTAAGGACATTAAATAAACTGTTGATTTTTTCGCAGATTGTGCTGCCGCAAATGCGTTTTCATCGATGCCATTCACTCTCTCTAACATCATCAATAAGATTGCTGTGGACATTGAATGACTTAGAACCTGCGCAGCTAACTTTACTTTCGTTTTTCCACTAAATTCTGGGACATCAATATGGTTTATGGATACTTTTGGAATTAATGGGTAGTTTTGTGAATCTTTGACCTAATAACACATACGAATATATTGACCATTCCACAGCACCATCATTGGTCGCAATGGTGTTTTTCATTAAAGTATTTTTCGTAGACTTTAATAAATGATGAACATCTACAAAAACACAGATTTTCCAATTTTCTTTAAAAAGAAAAAAATAAGGCTTTTCAACTGTGACTCCCAAGTATTTAAAGAATTTTCGGAAGTTGCAGCTATGATCGGTAACTATGCCGACGGTCGTCAAACCACAATTCCTAATTTCACATAAGCACTGGAAAAGAAATGGTTTTAGCTGTTTATCCCTAATTTCATTCTTGGAAAATACATAGCTTAAGGGTTGGTTCCAAATTTGTATTTAAACCTTCTTTGCATTAGAACAAGAGAACTATTTGCTTCCACAGCCACTCTTTCATTTTTTCCATAATCTGCAAAACCTTCGGAGTCTCTCTTTAAGGAAATTTCATCCATGTAAATAACATAAATTCTATTTTCTGCAATTTGTGAAACTTAAATTTTACGTCAAAGCTGATGAGGATATGATTTGAAGCGATGCTGGTACCCATACGTTCTTTCAAGTGTGCAGAGTTATTTATATATGAAGTAGAAATAGTTCTTATTAATGGGACAGTATTTTTGCTAGCTATTTATTTAATTTACAGAAGTTATCATTTGTAACAGGAGATGATAGGACGTAAAGAAACATTAGCCTTATGTAGTTTTGGTATTCCATGAAAGTATGGTAAAGAAAAATTATTATAATTATATATATATATATATATATATATATATATATATATATATATATATATATATATATATATATATATATATATATATATATATAATATATATATATATATATGATTTTTTTTTTTTTTTTTTTTTTTTTTTTTTTTTTTTTTTTTTTTTTTTTTTTTTTTTTTATTTTTTGTTTTTGTATTTGTATTTATTTTCATTGTTAAATTTCTTGTATCCTTTTTCTTTTCTTCATTGCCTTTTGTATTTTATATTCTATTTTTACCTAGTATAATTTTTGTTTGTTTGTTTGTTTGTTTGTATAATTGTGCACGTGATTTTTCGCGCCTGGGTTTTCCATGTATATTTTTGTTCGTATGTTTGCCACTTTCCCATTTCTTTTTAAGGTGGTGCATTGGTTTTGTTTGTGTTTTTTCTTTTTACTCGTTCTTTAATCACATCTGAGGAGAAGACTAGATGGACCTTGAAATATAATGTGTTTTAACTTTTAATCTCAATATTTTTTAAGTTTTGGAGACTTTGTCTATATTCCCTTATTTTTAAGCTTTTATTATTTTTTTTTAAAATAGTGGTTTTATGATTACTGATATATATATATATATATATATATATATATATATATATATATATATATATATATATATATATATATATATATATATATATATATATATATAATATCAGTATCTCAGAAAATTTGAATGATGGAGATTTGAGATCTCAAGAACAATCCCGTAAATGCAACAATTGGAAAAATGATGATCAGCAGCAAAATCTTCACGCAACAGAATTTGTCGCAATGATTAAAGACATTTTAAATATGGGAAAAAATGTGTGTGTCTGTCGTCATTTTCATCTGCTTGATAAAGAGACTCTTCTTACGTAAGTAACAATAATAAAATGTATAAGAATTATTTTTTCCTCTTTTACTTAAGAGAGTCATGAGACACTGATCTAAAAATTATAAAGGCAATTGCGTTATTGAAATTGGTCTCTCTTAGTTTTGCATGGTCTACTCGTCTTAATTTAGCATTAGAATATTATTTATCCCAGAAATATGTTGAATGTTCTGAATCCTCATATTATATTATAAACTTTTTATGTCATACTTAGTATATATATATATATATATATATATATATATATATATATATATATATATATATATATATATATATATATATATATATATATATATATATATATATATATATATATATATATATATATATATATATATATATATATATATATTATTATATTTTTATTTATTTATATATTATATATATATATATATATATATATATATATATATATATATATATATATATATATATATATATATATATATATATATATATATATATATATATATATATATATATATATATATATATATATATATATATATATATATATATATATATATATATATATATATATATATATAGACCTGTACAGGTAAACACGCAAGCCCGTGTCCGTCCCGGTCCACGGGTGAACAGAATAACTTAAAATATTATAGGGCGGGACAGACCATACTAATTGGTGAGCTGGGCGAGGTTTAAAAAATACTGATGGGTAAGGGTAATCCTTAGGCTAACCTTCGTTTTTCAATGTTTTATCCCGACATATATATATATATATATATATATATATATATATATATATATATATATATATATATATATATATATATATATATATATATATATATATATATATATATATATATATATGAAACACATTCTTTCTTCTCCTTTCTCTGAAATCATCATATTAGGTGATTTCAATGTTCATCACCGCCAATGGCTTTCTTCTAGTTCTCATAATCATCATGGAGACGAGCCCAACATTCTAGACCTTTTCCTAACTTCTAATCCTTCTCCTTATACTGTTAAATTCTTTCCTCCTTTGGGTTCCTCCGATCACCTTCTTATCTCTGTATCCTCTTATATCTCTTCAAGTCTTCCGCAGGAAAAACCCCTTTTATTGAAAGGAAACGTTTGTGGCATTTTGGTGTCGCAAGGTGGTCGGACTTGCGGTCCTACTTCTTTGATTTCCCGTCTAAAGATTATTACTTCCGTGGGAGGGGTCACTCGGAGTGTGCGGAACACATTACGAATGTGATTCTCTCTGGCATGGAGACGTACATTCCATTTTCTTTCCCTTCTACTAAACCTAACCAACCTTGGTTTAACTCTGCTTGTTCTCGCGCTATCCGCCGCAGGGATGTTGCCTTCAGGGATTGCCATCATCTTCAAACTCCAGAAACTCACGCAACTAATATTTTATCCCGGAATCGAGCAAAATCTATCCTTCGTAACACTAAAAACTTATTTTTACCCCTTAGAAAATACAATAATCTTTCTGGTTCCTCATCACGTTCTTTCTGGCATTTTGCAAAAAATGTCAACTCTCACTTTGCTTCTTTCTCTTTCCCTCCTTTAATATATTCCGACGGCACAACTGCTGTTTTGCTTTCTTCTAAAGCTGCACTCTTTTCTCAAACCTTTGCCTCTAATTCAACCTTAGACGTTTCCGGAGCTGTACATCCTCCTTCAATCCCCCTCCAACTCATTTATACCTAAAATAGTAATTTCTTCTAAAGATGTCATTTTTGCTCTCTCTGAGCTTAATACTAAGAAGACCTAATGGTGCCGATGGTATTTCTCCTGTGGTTCTCAAAACTTGTGCTTCCGAGCTTGCACCCTGTCTTGGTAAACTATTTCATCATTGTCACCCTACTTCAACCTTACCTTCTTGTTGGAAACGTGCGCTCATTCAGCCTTTGCCGAAGAAGGGGGACCCCTCTCAACTCTCCAACTATCGTCCAATTTCTTTGACCTCCGTTCTCTCTAAGATTTTCGAATCCATCCTTAACAGGAAGATTTGGAAACATCTCAATTCTTCTAATCTTATCTATCTCTGATCGCCAGTATGGCTTTCGTAAGAGAACGCTCTACTAGTGATCTTCTTTCCCTTCTCTCTGACTCTTGGTCCTCCGCTCTTCGGCATTTCGGTGAATCCTTTGCGGTCGCGCTGGACATATCGAAGCCTTCGATAGAGTCTGGCACAAAGCTTTAATTTCTTAACTTCCCTCTTTCGGTGTCTATCCTTCTCTCTGTGATCTCTCTAACTTTCTTTCCGGTCGTTCTATAGCAGCTGTTGTAGACGGCCACGGTTCTTCCTTGAAATCTATTAATAGTGGTCTTCCTCAGGGTTCTGTCCTATCCCCAACACTTTTTCTGCTTTTCATTAATGACCTTTCTATTACCTCATCTCCTATCTACTCCTATGCTGATGACTCCACCCTTCATTACTCCTTCCAGTTTGAAAAACGCCCCACTCAACAGCAGTTGATAGACTCGAGAAGCGTAGCCTTAGAGCAACTAACCTCTGATCTTTCACGTATTTCGAATTGTTGCAGAGAAAACATGGTTGTTTTCAATGCCTCAAAAACTCAGTTCCTCCATCTCTCCACTCGACATAATCTTCCACACAACTATGATATCTTCTTCGAAAACACACAACTCAAACCATCATCTGTTCTTAATATTCTTGGCGTATCCTTTTTTCGTGATCTTTCTTGGAAAGATCACATTACTTCTCTTTCTAAACAAGCTTCTAAGAGGTTGGGCATTCTGAGGCGCCTTCAGAATTATTTCACGCCACCCCATTTGCTTGCTCTCTATTGGGGTGTTGTCCGCCCCCATATGGAGTACGCTTCGCATATCTGGGGTGGTTTCACTCATACAGCTCTCCTTGAGAAGGTGGAGTCAAAGGCTTTTCGTCTCATCAACTCTCCTGCTCTTACTAACTCTCTCCAATCTTTTTCTGCCCGTCGAATTGTTGCTTCACTCTCTCTTTAATATCGCTATTACAATGGACACTGCTCTTCTGAACTCTCTCGTCTCATACCTCCTCCACTGAGAAGAGCTCGTGCGACACGCCTTTTCAACACAGTCTCATCCTTTTTTTGTTTAACTCCGACCCAAGACTTAACCGCTATTCTCAATCCTACATATACTCTACTAGTAAAGTCTGGAACACACTCCCTTTATCTTTTTTCCCAACTTCTTTTGACTTGCATACTTTCAAACACCGTGTATCTGGACATATCTGCCACCATCGACCAGGATAGATTTTTCCAACTCCGGTGGAATTTGGCAGGCCTCCTGCCTTTGCCCACTGGAGAATATATATATATATATATATATATATATATATATATATATATATATATATATATATATATATATATATATATATATATATATATATATATATATATATATATATATATATATATATATATATATATATATATATATATATATATATATATATATATATATATATATATATATATATATATATATATATATATATATATATATATATAATTCCCAATCAATCATTTTTTAATATTCATTCACATTAATGTTTAGTGTTTTAGGCAGTTCAAAAACACGAACAGGGTTCTGTCTTGTCTTGTCTCCTACCTTCTTCTTACCTTTTATTAATGATCTCAGTTTTTCATCT
Source organism: Armadillidium nasatum (assembly GCA_009176605.1). Lineage (NCBI taxonomy): Eukaryota > Metazoa > Arthropoda > Malacostraca > Isopoda > Armadillidiidae > Armadillidium > Armadillidium nasatum. Next base: position 120,801 of record SEYY01000905.1, read on the forward strand.
AACTCGATCCATTCATATGCTGATAACTCAACACTCCATTCTTCTACTCATCATTCTTCTACTCATTTCAAATCCCCCCCTACCTTTGCATCTAGAGTTACCTCTCGTCTTTATCTTTCCGATTCCATTCTTGCAGATCTGGTTAGAATTTCCCAGGGGGGGTCGTCTCAACCTTGTGAAATTTAATTCTTTAAAAAAACTAGAAATCTCCCTCTCAGAG
>SEYY01000905.1:128620-138253 GCA_009176605.1 Armadillidium nasatum
GGTATGAATGTTTGAGTGTAAGTGTTTTCCATCTGTAATGTATGGATGTGAAATATAGATGATGAATGTATTTGAGATGAAGAGACTGAGAGCGATATGGGTTTGAGAAGAGTAGATAGGATCACAAAACGATAGAATAAGGGAGATATGTGGATGGCTTAGACGTAAATCACGAACTAGGTCGTTTAGAGATGCTTGTGTCAAGAAATGTAGAGTCAAAGAGCTTCTGGACTGGTATGATCTGTCTTTCTGGACTGGTATGATCTGTCTTTTTTTTTTAAGATGTCAATTCTTTAGTTACATTTTATCCATTATTTGTTTCATTGTTTTCATTTGTTGGTCTTGTAGGTACTGGAAGAGTTTCAGAATGTGGGATTAGTCTGATTGTAGAAGGCAAATTGTGGTACACTATGTATCTCTTAGATTTCTGATTCGTAAAACCATGAACATTTGTCAAACAAAAGTAAACAAAATGCAGAACTGTTAGGTTCGAGATTACAAGAATGTAATCTATTGCAACGAGACACGGAAATTACTTAGTTTAGACATAGGGAACGCATTTTTCTTCCCTATTATGAATACTTTGAACTTCAAATACGAGCCACAGGAGTCATATGATATTTTGAAAAATATGCTGAAATTAATGATATATAGTGAGCATGAGTAGAAAATATGTGGTGATTTAAAAATAGTTGCCATGATATTGTGTATGCAACAAGGCTACACCAAATATGGAAGTTTTCTGTGTGAGTGGGATAGTCGAGACAGAAATTCCCATTATGTAAGAAAGATTTGAACTCTACTTAATTGGAAAGTTGGAGAAAAAAATATAGTGAATGAGAAATTGGTAGCTAGTGAAGATGTTCTGCTGCTTCCTCTTCACATCAAGCTAGGCCTTAAGCAATTTGTTAAGGCCATGGATTCATCTGGAAGAGGATTTATGTACCTTTCAAGAAAGTTTCCTCGTCTTTCTGTTTCAAAAATAAAGGAGGGCATGCCTGTTGGTTCCCAAATTAGAGAACTTCAGAAGGATTCAGATTTTGAACAATGCCTTGCACTCAATGAAAGAACAGCATTGTCTTGTTTCCAGAAGGTAACACAGAATTTCTGGGAAAAAAAGAACTAACAACTAAGAAAAAGTGGTTCAACAAATGATAAATGCAAATAGGGGTTTAGGATATAATGTCTTTCAAAGTGCATCTCCTAGATTCAACATCTTTATTTTCCTGATAGCTGCAGTGATGTTTCCAAAGAACATGGTGAAAGGTTCCATAAAAATATAATGACCATGGAAAAGTGATATGAAAGGAAATGGATGCCTGTGATGCTTGCTGACTACTGCTGGAACATTATTTGAGACTGCAAAATCGAACACAAGAGGAAAAAAATAAGGCCTTATAATTCTTGGAAGCAAGGATGATTTTATTCATATTTTCTAATCTAAAGTTTTTTTTCATACAATATATTATGATAATTTATATAGGCTTGTTTATTTTTTGTTTTGTACTATATAAAATGTTTCTTAATAATTTTAGAAGTGACTTAAAATTATTAACACATTTTTGCCAAAAAACTGTGCTTTTTCTTAATTATTTTAAACCACCCGATACCGATACCAAATTTTTTACAGAACTCATGAAGGTTGAAACAAGACTGAAAATATTCAATGATCATAAAATTTAGGTTTCCTGCTAGCTGTAATGCCTAGTTATTTTGTAGTTACATTGCTAAACATTGATTTTGTTTTGCCTTTATAAATTCACAAAAGAGAAATAATATTATAAAAAAACGAAATTGTCTCTAACTTGAAAACCATGCGTAACACCGAAAAACTAATTACAGATTTGAATTCAGGAGACAATTTGCCATAAGAATCAAGAAATTTACCATCAGAAAAAAAGAAATTAATTTTTTTTGAAGAACAGTGTATTATTTCTTTCGAGGGAGGGGTAAGTCAGAGTGTAGAGAGTGCATAGCCGAGGTGATTCTCTCTAGCACGAAAACAAATATTTCATGTTCTTTACCTTCAACTAAACTTTAATTTTTTTGTACAAACCTGAATAGTCATTCACCAAATTTTGTTTAAGTTACAACAATGATTTTGTAGCATGTATGTTTACATAAACTTTCTTTGGAAAAAATATTACTTATTTAAATGAAGAACGTTGTTTAAAATTTTGATGTTACTTTAAAAAAAAATTTATTTGTATCCAAATCCAGCTAATTTTAAAATTTCTTGAATCCGAATCGAATATCAATTATTTTAAACCACCCGATACCGATACCAAATTTTTTACTGAACTCATGAAGGTTGAAACAAGACTGAAAATATTCAATGATCATAAAATTTAGGTTTCCTGCTATCTGTAATACCTAGTTATTTTGTAGTTACATTGCTAAGCAAAACTATTGATAGGTGATATAGGGTTGGTACCACCAAGACTTTGCATCCGACTTGCCCTTGTGCATGGTCTATTTTCTTAATTAATTTCTGCAACATTCAAGGTGTTCAATACAATTTCCATTTTGTTGAACACCACCTCTCTTCTTTTAAGTCTAACCTCTTTTTCTTGACAGAAACTCAGGTGCTTGAGCTCTCTGATGGCAAATCATTTTCTGTTTCGTTTTACTGTTTCTATCTTCAATTTTCAGGCAAAGGAGGTTATGTATATGTGTACTACGATTTTGCTTACTCTCGTGTCTCTAATCTGGAGTCTTCTGAATTTCCCACCCTGTGGTTAAGGCTCTCTTGCCATTGTGCATCTAAATTCATTTGTTCTGTTTATTTATCTGCAAATTTCCTTTCTCAGAAATTAACAAATTAGGGGATTTCAATGTTCACCACCGCCAATGACTTTCTTCTAATTTTCATGATACATCCTGTAAACGTGTCTTTCAATTCTCCATCCAAAACACCTTGAGTAGTGGATACAACTCCCTACCAGTATCCTTGGTCGTCTTGGAGATAAACCCAACATTCTAGACCATTTTTTTAAACTTTAATAATCTTCTTATGGTGTCAAAGTCTATCCTCCTCTGGGCTCTTCCGATCACTTTCTTATCTCTGTATCCTCTTCTGTCTTTTCAAGTCTTCCGCAAGAAAGACTCCCGCGAATTTCGAGGAAACGTTTGTGACATTTCAGTGTGCAAGCTGGTCAGATTTTTTTATCGTACTTTTTTGATTTCCTGTGGAATGATTATTACTTTCGTGGGAGGGATCCCTGTGCTTGTACAGAGCACGCTACCGAGGTGATTCACTGTGGTATGGAGGCTACATTTGATAATCTTTCCCTTCTACTAAACCTTACAAATCTTGGTTTAACTCTGCATATTCTCACGCTATTTGCTCTATTCTGTCTACTTTTCTAGGTAGTATATACCTAGGATCTCCAAGTGGGATCACTTTACCGTTTGAGCCACGGTAAACGGCAAACTTGTTTTCAAACTTCAGAAAATCGTGCAATATATATTTCATGCCGAAATCTTGAAATCTGTTCTTGTTCTTTGTAACACCAGAAACTTATTTCTCAATACAAAATGCAATAATTTTTCTGGCTCCTCTTCCTCTCTTTCAAGCAGTTTGCAAAAAATTTCAATTCAAAAATTGCCTCTTTCTCTTTCCCTCCACTAGTATTTTCTTTCAGGACAATTGCCATTTTACCTTCTTCAAAAACAACTTTTTGCTCAGACTTTTGTCACTAATTCAACTTTAGATGATATTGGAGCTATACCTCCTCCTTCAACCCTCCCCCCCCAACTCATTTACGTCTGAAATTGTAATTTCTTTTAAAGAAGTCCATTTCTGCTCTCTTTTAGCTTTACACTAAGAAGGCGTATGGTACTGATGGTATCCCTCCTGAGGTTCTCAAAATTTGTGCTTTTTAGCTTGCACTATGCTTTTACTTCAATCTTTCCTCTAGCTAGAAACGTGCTCTCATTCAGAATGTGCCGAAAAAGGGAGACCTATCCAACCCCTCAACTACTGTCCCATTAGTTCATCCTCCATTCTTTCTAAAGTTTCTTGTTAAGAGATGGAAAGATCTCAAATCTTCTAATTTTATCTCTGATCGCCAGTATGGCTTTCGTAAAAAAAAAAGTTTAACTGGTTATTTTTCCCCCTTCTCTCTGACTCTTGATCCTCCTCTCTTCTACATTTCAGTAAATCTTTTGTTGTCGCACTAGACATATCGAAATGCAAAAATCTTTGAGTTTTAAACTTCAGTCTTTCGTACTTTATCCTCTCTGATTTTCTTTAAAATTGTTCTATAGCAGCTGTTGTAGATTGCCACAGTTCTTCCTGTAAATATATTAATAGTGGTGTTCCTCAGGGATCTGTCCTAACTCCAACTTTTTTTTTTTTTTTTTTTTTTTTTTTTTTTTTTTTTTTTTTTTCATTAAAAACTTTCTCTCAATTACTGAAACGCATATCCACTCCTATGATAATGACTCTCCACCCTTCATTTTTCCTTCCAGTTTGAAAACGCCACTCCCAACGGCAGTTAATTGACGCAAGAATGGTGGCCTTGGAGCAACGAACCTCTGATCTTTCTCTTATTTCAATGTGGGGCAGAGAAAATACGGTTGTTTTCAGTGTCTCAAAAATTCAGTTCCTCCATCTCTCTACTCGACACAACCTGCCGCACAACTATAACATCTTTGAAAACACCACAACTTAAACCTTCGTTCCTCCTCAATAATCTCGGTGTTCCTTTTTTCGTGGTCTTTCTTAGAAGAACACATTACCTCTCTTTCTAAACAAGCTTCCAAGAGGTCAGGTGTTCTGAGATGCCTTCGTAATTTTTTTACACCACCCGAATTGCTGGATCTTTATAGGGGTGTTGTTCATAACTTTATGAAGTATGCGGTATACATCTGTGATGGTCCACTCATGCAGCTTTCCTTGAAAAGGTGGAGTCTTGGGCTTTTCTTCTTAACTTACGCTCACACTAATTCTCTCTAGTCTCTTTCTGTCATTCTCTCTATACTTTATTACAACGGGCACTTCTCTTCTGAACTCTCCCGTCGCATACCTCCATCACTGAGAAGGTTTCGAGCTACACGCTTTCCTACACAATTTCCACGTTTCTCTGTCCAACTCTATTAACAACAAACCTAACAGGTATGCTCTATTTTACATGTATTCAACTGGTAAAATCTGGAGCACACTCCCTTTATATATTTTCTCAACTTCCTTTGATTTGCACTTTCAAGCTCCATGTATCGAGACACGTCGGCCATTAACTGGTAGTGATTCTGACTTTCCTTCTCCTCTGGTGGAATTTGACCAGGTTTCCGGTATTTTCCCAACTCTGATGTAATTTGGTACGGTTCTGGCCTTTATCCACTAAAGGATATATATATATATATATATATATATATATATATATATATATATATATATATATATATATATATATATATATATATATATATATATATATATATATATATATATATGAGCGACGGGACTAGTAACCCGGCCCTGTAATTATTGCTTTTATTGCTTACTGCTTTTAACAACTCCAGGACCTCCAGTGTTTAGAGGTTAGATGGAGAAGGTGCCAATCCTACTGAAAGGGTAAAAACCCTCCCTGGGAGTTTAAGTAAAACTCACAAACTGACACTGAAACTAACAAGCCAAAAAATATATTTTAGAACATTCTAGGAAAGGTATTTTTAAGAGCAGATAGCGAAATATGCTGGTCCCACTGACAGGGTAAAAACCCGTCCAGGCATATATATATATATATATATATATATATATATATATATATATATATATATATATATATATATATATATATATATATATATATATATATATATATATATATATATATATATATAATTTTTGTTCTTCACAGTTAAAAAATCTGGTATCGGTATTGGTCATTTTTTGCCGATACTGATACCTGAATGTTCGATACAGATCCCTAAAAATATACTGATACTTACCTATACCGATAATTTACTCTATCCCATATATATATATATATATATATATATTATATATATATATATATAATATATATATATATATATATATATATATATATATATATATATATATATATATATATATATATATATATATATATATATATATATTATATATAGGAAAGCACGAAGCAAAAGTTTCATTGACATTTGGCCCATGGACTTTTTCAACCCTGATGAAACAAATGTATTTGACACATCGTCACTATTTCTCATTCAATTGGCAACTGTCTTGAATATGGTAAGTACAACAGAATAAATTACGTTTAATGTTTCATACTTTTTTATTTACGATTAATATTACCTACCCAAATATACCCATATATATATATATATATATATATATATATATTATATATATATATATATATATATATATATATAATATATATATATATATATATATATATATACATATATATATATATATATATAATATATAATATATATATAATATATATATATATATATATATATATATATATATATATATATATATATTATATATTATATATATATATATATATATATATATATATATATATATATATATATATATATATATATATATATATATATATATATATATATATATATATATATATATATATATATATATATATATATATATATATATATTATATATATATATATATATATATATATATATATATATATATATATATATATAATATATATATATATATATATATATATATATATATATGGGGAGGGAAGTAGCGCTCCCTTTGGGTATATGGGGTGTTAAGGGTATTTCCTATCTCATCCGGGTGCCCAATGGTTCGATCCCTTTTGCGCTGAATTTCTTCTACACGGAGTAGGCTCTCCTTAACACACAAAAAAACACTAATATAGATATATCCTTTTTAAAAAATAATAATTATGGCGTCAACAACAGTAGACTCGGAGAAGCCCTGAGGGGCTGGTTCAAAAAAAAAAAACCTTATCCACCCCTTCCCCCGTCCCACGTCACCACGTCACCACTTGGGAGTTGGTGACCTCCATAGATGGGGGCTGCTCCACCAGGACTCTGCAACCATCTTGTCCCTATGCACGGTCTATTTTTTTTTCATTAATTTCTGCAAAATTAGAGGTATTCAATCCAGTTTCCACATAGTTGAACATCATCTCTCTTCTAGACCTCGCCTTTTGTTCTTGACCGAAATTCAGACACTAGAGAGTTTTGAGAGTAAACGCTATTATTTTTCCTCATACTGTCCCTATCCTCAATTTTCAGCCAATGGCGGTTGTTGTGCGTACGTGCGCAACGTTGTTATTTGTTCTCTTGTCTCTAATTCAAGTGTTCCGATTTTCCACCTTGTGGCTTAATTAAGCTCTCTTACCATTCTACGACTAAATTTATTTGTTCTGTTTATTTATCTCCTAATTCTACTGACTATCCTAAATTCTTCGACTATCTAAACTCCAAAATAGAACACATTTTCTCTTCTCCTCCTTTCTATGAAATCATTATATAGTAGATGGTATCAATGTTCACCACCACCAATGGTTTTCTTCTAGCTTATGATACAGCCGGTGAACGTGCCTTCTATTTTGCTATCTAAAACGACCTTGAGTAGTTGGTACAGCTCCGTACTCGTATCCCTGATCGTCTTGTAGATGAACCCAACATTCTAGACCTTTTTCTAATTTCTAATACTTCTACTTATTCTGTCAAACTCTATCCACCTCTGAGTTTCTCCGATCACCCTTTTATCTCTGTATCCTCTTCTATTTTTTTCAAGTCTTCCGCAATAAAGGCCTGCTCCAAGTACGGGGAAGCGTTTGTGGCACTTCGGTGCCGTAATCTGGTCGGACTTACGATCGTGCTTCTTTGATTTCCCCTGGAATGATTATTGCTTCCATGGGAGGGAACCTTCGGAGTGTGCCGAGAGCATTACAGAGGTGATTCAGTCATGGAGGCGTACATTCCATATTCTTTCCCTTCTACTAAGCCTAACAAACCTTGTTTTAACTATGCTTGTTCTCGTGCTGCCTTCAGAGATTACAGTCGTCTTCAAACTCCTGAACTCATTCAACTTATATTTCATCCCGGAATCGGGCAAAAATTATCCTCCGCAACACCAAAAACTCTTTTCTTCGGCGTAAATGCAGTAATCTTTCTGGTTCTTCTTCATGTCCTTTCTGGCATTTTTCAAAAAAATGTCAACTCTAACTTTGTTTCTTTCTCTTTCCCTTCTCAAATATTTTTCGACCGCACAATTACCGTTTTGCCTTTTTCTAAAGCTAAACTCTTCCCACAAACTTTTGCCTTTAATTCAATCTTAGACGATTCCGGAGCCATTCCTCCTCCTTCAGCTCTCTCCAACTCATGCCTAGAATTGTAATTTCTTCTAAATATATCATTTCTGTTCTCTCAGAGCTTAACTTTAAGAAAGTGTACGGTCCTGATGGTTTCCCTCCTGTAGTACTCACAATTTGTGCTTCTGAGCTTGCACCCTGCCTTGGTTAGCTATATTGTCTCTGTCTTTCTACTTCAACCTTTTCTTCTTGCTGGAAATTTGCGTTCATACAGCCTGTCCCGAAGAAGGGGGACCCCTTTCAACCCTCCAGCTACCGTCCCATCTCTTTAGCCTCTGTTCCTTCTAAAGTTTTCGAATCTAACCTAAACAAGAAGATTTGAAACATCTCAGTTCTTCTAATCTTATCTCTGATCTCCAGTATGGCTTGCTCTCGTAAGTAAACGCTTTACTGGTTATATTCTTTCCCTTCTCTCTGACTCTTGGTCCTCCGTTCTTTGTCATTTCGGTGATTTTCTGCTGTCGCGCTGGACGTCTCGAAAGCCTTCTGTAGGGTCTGGCACAAAGCTTTGATTTCCAAACTTCCATCTTTCGGAATCTATCCTTCTCTCTGTATTCTTCTATTCGATTTTCTTTTTGGTCGTTCTATAACTGCTGTTGTAGAAAACCACTCCATCCTTTAAATTTATTAAGAGTTTGTTCTTCAGGGTTCTGTCCTATCCCCAAAACTTTTTCTACTTTTCATTAATATTTTTTTCTTTATTACTTTATCACCTATCCAATCCTTTGCTGATGACTCCACCCTTCATTACTGCTGTCAGTTTGAAAGCAACAGTTAATTAACGCCAGAATGGTGGCCTTGGAGCAACTGACCTCTGACCTTTCTCGTATTTCAAATTGGGGCAGAGAAAACATGGTTGTTTTCAATGTCTCAAAAATTTGTTCCTCCCTCTCTCTACTCGACACAACCTTCCACACTACTATAACATCTTTTTCGAAAACACACAACTCAAGCCTTCATCCATCCTTAATATTCTCGGTGTTTCTTTCCCTGGCGATCTTTCTTGGAAAGATGACATTACTTCTCTTTCTAAAAAAGCTTCTAAGAGATTAGGTGTTCTTAGGCGCCTTCGTGATTTTTTACGCCACCTCAGTTGCTTTCTCTTTATAGGGGTGCTGTTCGCCCCTGCGTGGAGTATGACTCGCATCTGAAATGGTTCCACTCATACAACTCTGGTGGAGTCTAGGGCTTCTCGTCTTATCAACTCTCCCGCTGTGACTAATTCTCTTCAATCTCTTTCTGTCCGTCGAACTGTCCGTCACTCTCTCTAAGCTATCACTAATACAATGGTCA
>SEYY01000905.1:138353-167597 GCA_009176605.1 Armadillidium nasatum
TCAATAATTATTGAAATTAAGAAATATCGCTTATAACGTTTGTTACAATTGATATATCGGTTTATGAAATAAATATATCGAATTAATAATTATATAAAATATGATATATCTGTTTAATAATTATATTAATGAAATACATAGGGTATTTTAATTTTTTTATGTATTGAAGGTCCACTTAGGTCTCTCCTATCTATATGTAGGTATCTTTTAATTTAGAAATGTATTTCTTCATAAATAAATAATTACTGTTTTTTTTCAAAACTGTAATAGACATTCATGAAACAATAAAACCAATGAAAAGATAACACATAGATTTGAGTCTCTCCTATAGAGAGAAATATATATAGATAGAGAAAAGTGGTTAAAAGGAATAAATGGGTAGGTGTTAATTTAAACGTTTGTTTGAAACAGAGGGTTACAGACAAATAAAGAAATGTGTAATTTAGAAAGAGAATGATTGTAGTGGTCTTACGTTATATGTGAATAGACCACAATCTGAAAGAGAAAATATAATTAGTAACAAAATATATCTAAATTAGATTATATATATATATATATATATATATATATATATATATATATATATATATATATATATATATATATATATATATATATATATATATATATATATATTATGTCTCCTCCGGTGGGCAAAGGCCAGAGGCCTACCAAATTCCACCGGAGTTGGGAAAGATCTATTATCATGGTCGATGGTGGCCGACGGGTCCAGACACACGGCGTTTGAAAGTATGCAAGTCAAAGGAAGTTGATAAAACAGATGAAGGGAGTGTGTTCCAGACTTTACCAGTAGAGTATATGTAAGACTGAGCATAGCGGTTAAGTCTGGGGTCGGAGAGTTGGACAGAGAAAGGATGAGAATGTATAGAAAGGCGTGTCGCACGAGATCTTCTCAATGGAGGAGGTATGCAACGAGAGAGTTCAGAAGAGCAGTGTCTGTTGTAATAGCGATAGTAAAGAGAGAGTGACGTAACAATTCGACGGGCAGAAAGAGATTGAAGAGAGTTAGTAAGAGCAGGAGAGTTGATGAGACGAAATGCCCTTGACTCCACCTTCTATAAGAGAGCTGTATGTGTGGAACCACCCCAGATGTGCGAAGCATACTCCATACAGGGACGAACAACACCCCTATACAGAGCAAGCAACTGGGGCGGCGTGAAGTAATTCTGAAGGCGCCTCAGAACACCCAACCTCTTAGAAGCTTGTTTAGAAAGAGAAGTAATGTGATCTTTCCAAGAAAGATCACGAGAAAAAGAAACACCAAGAATATTAAGGACAGATGAAGGCTTGAGTTGTGTGTTTTCGAAGAAGATATCATAGTTGTGTGGAAGATTGTGTCGAGTGGAGAGATGGAGGAATTGAGTTTTTGAGGCATTGAAAACAACCATGTTTTCTCTGCCCCAATTTGAAATACGAGAAAGATCAGAGGTTAGTTGCTTCCAAGGCTACCCTTCTCGAGTCTATCAACTGCTGTTGGGTGGGACGTTTTTCAAAATGGAAGGAATAATGAAGGGTGGAGTCATCAGCATAGGAGTGGATAGGAGATGAGGTAATAGAGAGAAGGTCATTAATGAAAAGTAGAAAAAGTGTTGGGGATAGGACAGAACCCTGAGGAACACCACTGTTAATAGATTTAAAGGATGAACGGTGGCCGTCTACAACAGCTTGCTATAGAACGACCGGAAAGGAAATTAGCGAGAAGATCACAGAGAGAAGGATAGATACCGAAAGAGGGAAGTTTAGAAATCAAAGCTTTGTGCCAGACTCTATCGAAGGTTTTCGATATGTCCAGCGCGACAGCAAAAGATTCACCGAAATGCCGAATAGCGGAGGACCAAGAGTCAGAGAGAAGGGAAAGAAGATCACCTGTAGAGCGTTTCTTACGAAAGCCATACTGGCGATCAGAGATAAGATTAGAAGAATTGAGATGCTTCCAAATCTTCCTGTTAAGGATAGATTCGAAAACTTTAGAGAGAACGGAGGTCAAAGAAATAGGACGGTAGTTGGAGGGTTGAGAGGGGTCCCCCTTCTTCGGCACAGGCTTGAATGAGCGCACGTTTCCAGCAAGAAGGGAAGGTTGAAGTAGAGAGACAAAGACGAAATAGTTTACCGAGGCAGGGTGCAAGCTCGGAAGCACAAGTTTTGAGAACCACAGGAGGAATACCATCAGGACCGTACGCCTTCTTAGTATTAAGCTCAGAGAGAGCAGCAGAAATGACATCTTTAGAAGAAATTCTAATTTTAGGCATAATTGAGTTAGAGGGAGGTTGAAGGAGGAGGAATAGCTCCGGAATCGTCTAAGGTTGAATTAGAGGCAAAAGTTTGAGCAAAGAGTTCAGTTTTAGAAGAAGGTAAAACAGCAGTTGTGCCGTCGGAAGATATTAAAGGAGGGAAAGAGGAAGAAGCAAAGTTAGAGTTGACATTTTTTGCAAAATGCCAGAAAGAACGTGAAGAAGAGGAACCAGAAAGATTATTGCATTTTCTACGGAGAAAGGAGTTTTTAGTGTTACGAAGGATAGATTTTGCACGATTCCGGGATGAAATATAAGTAGCGTGAGTTTCTGGAGTTTGAAGACGACGGTAATCCCTGAAGGCAGCATCCCTGCGGCGGATAGCACGAGAACAAGCAGAGTTAAACCAAGGTTTGTTAGGTTTAGTAGAAGGGAAAGAATATGGAATGTATGCCTCCATGCCAGAGAGAATCACCTCGGTAATGCGTTCTGCACACTCCGAGGGACCCCTCCCACGGAAGCAATAATCATTCCACGGGAAATCAAAGAAGTACGACCGCAAGTCAGACCAGCTTGCGGCACCGAAGTGCCACAAACGTTTCCTTTCCGTAGAAGGGGGTCTTTCCTGCGGAAGACTTGAAGAGATAGAAGAGGATACAGAGATAAGAAGATGATCGGAGGAACCCAGAGGAGGAAAGAGTTTAACAGTATAAGGAGAAGGATTAGAAGTTAGGAAAAGGTCTAGAACGTTGGGTTCATCTCCAAGACGATCAGGGATACGAGTAGGGAGCTGCACCAACTGCTCAAGGTCGTTTTGGATAGCGAAAAGGAAGGCACGTTCACCAGCTGTATCATGAGAACTAGAAGAAAGCCATTGGCGGTGGTGAACATTGAAATCACCTAATATGATGATTTCAGAGAAAGGAGAAGAAGAGAGAATGTGCTCTATTTTGGAGTTTAAATAGTCGAAAAATTTAGAATATATATATATATATATATATAATATATATATATATATATATATATATATATATATATATATATATATATATATATATATATAGTATTGTGTGTGTGTGTGTGTGTATAAACGATACCGTGAACAGCTGGTCACATATTGTAACAATGGAAGACACACCATTGTTACGTTTTTGAACTTCGCACTTATTTGATGATTATTTATCGATGGAAATTATAGCAAAAAAGAATTGGTAGTTTTAAATGCAGTGTGAACAAATTAAGATCAGTTCGTTTGACAACAGAAAGTAAGAAAAAGAATACTTCGTAGATAAATTCACGCGATACGTAAATTATAATTTAATTGTATCCTAGTTAAAGAAGTGAGATACTTAAGCGACTTACCTCTATTAACCGGGGTCATTCTATATGATCGTCATTTCATTGATCGTAATCTACAAAGGTAGAAACCCAACAAAAGGGTTGATAAAAGAAATTGGAGAAGTAGTATTCCTCCTGAAAAGAGAATAATTGGAGAAGTAAAAAAGGAGAAGTATTCCTCCTGAAGAAATTAAGAAAGGAAATAGGAGAAGTAGAATTCCTCCTGGAAGAAATTGAATAGATTGGAGAAGTAGAATTCCTCCAGAAAAGAATAATAGGAGAAGTTGAATACCTCCTGGGTAAAGCTATAGGAGAAGTAGAATACCTCCTGAAAGAATAATTAGATTGGAGAAGTTGAATACCTCCGGAGAAGAATATTAGGAGAAGTAGGATTGCTCCTGAAAGAATAAATAAATAGGAGAAGTAGGATTCCTCCTGAAACGAAATATTCGAACAAGTGAAGCAGAAGACTTCCTTGAAGAAGACGATTATAATAGTGAATTATTAATTCACTTTACTGAAGTTATTTTCTTCAATTTGATTAAAAGGAATATTATTTTATTGAATATTTATTAATCACCCCTAGACGTGTTTAAAAGATTTAACGAATTCCGGGCTCACAAGACAGACATTAGTCCACCCCGGATTACGTCTTGTGACACATATATATATAGTCAACAAGCTGATTCAAGATCGTTTGAAAGATTCTCTAAGCGAGAGTCTAACCATCAGCTGACACATATTTGTATGTGAATGAAGATTGACCAGCTCTGAAATTGACTCAAATAACGGTGATTTAAAATAAAGTATGATTTATTATTTATTATAAATGAACTAATTTATAAGTACAACTCGTTCGATAATTGATAATTATATTTTCAATTATATAAATATGAACTTCACAAATTCAAAAGAATATCAAACAGATTATATTTAATTAAACCGAATAGATTTATAATTCACTTAAAGCAAAAAATGTGACTTGATCAACTCTGAAAATATTTTTCGATCGACTTACGTGATATAAAAAAACTGCTGCAATCATTTTTGCCAGCAATTTCAAACAGACTCCTATTGTATGAAGTTCATTAGAATTTTACACTGAGGAAAATTTTAATATATATATATATATATATATATATATATATATATATATATATATATATATATATATATATATATATATATATATATATATATATATATATATTATATTTTTTTTCTTCCTCGCAGTTACTCCAATTATACAAGGGTCTCATCCGCCCTTGTATGGAGTACTGCTCTCACATATCTGGGGTGGCTCAGGTTTCACCCGTCTTTTGGATAGGGTTGAGTCAAAGGCTAAAAGACTTATAAACTGTCCCGCTCTTTCTAATTCTCTTGATTCTTTATCTTTGCGACGTGATGTTGGTGCCTTGTCACTTTTCTATAGGTACTACAGTGGCAAATGCTCGAGGGAACTATCCACCCGTGTACCTCCACCTTTACGGCGTCCTCGCAGCACAAGGGGTGCAATGTCCGCGCATCAATTTTGCGTGGACATAGGCAACTCCAGGCTTGTCCGCTGTGGTGCCTCTTTCTTTCCTGCCACCTCTGTCTTGTGGAACTCTCTTCCATCTTCTGTATTTCCCTCTGCATTTAATCTCAATTTCTTTAAAGCCCGCGTCTGCGCCCACCTGAGAAATTTGCGTTAGGTGGGTACTGTAGGGGTGGTTTTTATTTTCTGGATTTTGTACTCTATTTACTTTCATTTTTATTCTTTTAACACCCCCTCCTTGAATAGGGCTTTGCCCGTGAGTGGTGGTGATGTGTAAAAAAAAAAAAAATATATATATATATATATATATATATATATATATATATATATATATATATATATATATATATATATATATATATATATATATATATATATATATATATATATATATATATATATATATATATATATATATATATATATATATATATATATATATATATATATATATATATATATATATATATATATATATATATATATGGGCCTATTATGTAGGAGTCACCAAATATGTGATGCGGGAGGTCCCTATACTGTGTGTGTAACGCGAAGGGAGATAGATCAGGAGGGTGGTTGTTTCCAATGTCCCCTTGTGGAATGCCGACTGGTAGGCGTGTTGTAGCCACCACTTTTCCTTCGGAGTGTCTGTAGCCTAAGATGGAAGGCTACTTCAAAGGAGGAACCACAGTCGAGGGCAAATGGTCTGCCAAACTGGGTCTCCTTTCGGGAGCAGAGGCTTTGGAACTTCTGCTGCTGTAGGAGCGGCTTCTTTTTGCCTCTGCTTTGGACGTTTTCTGCTGCTGTAGTGGCGGTTTCTTTTTTCTTCTGCTTTGAACGTCTTTTTCTGGACAGTTCGGCTTCTTGGATAAAGTGAATGTTTCAATAATTGCTAACGACCTTTTAAAATTATCTCAAAATGTAAAGGATCATTTAACAAATTATTTGTTTTTCACTTTATTTTATTATTTTTAACAAAAATCGCTTACAACGTTATTATTATTAAAGTTTTATAAAATCACATTGAAATAACATAAAAAATTTTATATATTTAAATTAGAAAATATTGTTTTATAATATATTTAAATATTACATATTAAAATATATTAAATTCGAATTTTTTTACATAAAATTTTTTTATTGAAAATACAATACAATATAATATAAAACAAATATATTTTACATTTTATAGTAGTTTTTATAATAAATAGTTTTACCTTCGAGCCTTCACTTGAAAACCATTTTTAAGCGCGAACGTAAAGTAAAAATGGAGGGAAAAAGTATATTAAGAATTTGGGATAGCAATATACATAATTTACATTATATTTTATATGTTTTTCTTTTTAATTTAATAGTTTATACCTTTATACATAAATAATAATTATTTTTACAACAAAAAGAAATTTTATTTTTATTTATTACTTATTTTTAAATGCTTTTAAAAATATAAGTATTACACATTAGTTATCACTTTCAATCACAATCTTTTATAGAAAACGGTTTTTTTTAATTTTTGGTTAACTATTTAAAATGGCACTATATATATATATATATATATATATATATATATATATATATATATATATATATATATATATATATATATATATATATATATATATATATATAGTGTTTCGTCACTATCTCTATACTATCGCTATTACAATGGACACTGCTCTTCTGAACTCTCTCGTCGCATACCTCCTCCACTGAGAAGTGCTCGTGGGACTCGACTTTCTACACAATCTCATCCTTTCTCTGTCCAACTCTCTGACCCCAGACGTAACCGCTATGCTCTGTCCTACATGTACTGTACTGGTAAAGTCTAGAACACACTCCCTTCCTCTATTTTCCCAACTTCCTATGACTTACACACCTTCAAACTTCGTGTATCAGGTCACGTCGGCCTTTAATCTGACCAGGATCCCGTCTTTCAAACTAACTCTGGTGGAATTTTATTAGGCCTCTGACCTTTGCCCACCAGAGGTGAAATAAAATATATATATATATATATATATATATATATATATATATATATATATATATATATATATATATATATATATATATATATATATATATATATATATATATATATATATATATATTAGTGATGGATCGGATGTCATATTTTCCAATTTGCGGATGCGGATGTTGAATTTTTTAAAGTGCGGATGCGGATGCGGATGCGGATGCGGATGCGGATGTTGAATTTTCGAAAGTGCGGATGCGGATGCGGATGCGGATGTTGAATTTTCGAAAGTGCGGATGCGGATGCGGATGCGGATGTTGAATTTTTGAAAAGTTCGGATGCGGATGCGGATGTTAATTTTTATGAGGATGCGGATGCGGATGCGGATGTTAATATAATATATATATATATATAATATAATTATAATATATATATATATATATATATATATATATATATATATATATATATATATATATATATATATATATATATATATATATATATATATATATATATATTTCACTATCACCTTTTCCACTTTCGTGAGGTGGTGCCCGCCACAATTCCCTTACAAACATAACTATTCTTACCTTTCAACGCTTTCACCACCTCCCTCCATCTCTGTCTCCACAAATCTTCTACCCTCGTCTAAACTCAAATTCCTTCCATCAAAATCACTCTCACTCCATCCATCCATCTCCACTTCGGCCTTCCCCTCCCCCTACCCTTCCCCTATCTACATCGGATCTACGTACCTTGCCAACTATTCTGTTCTCTTTCGTTCTTCACATATGTCCAAACCATTTTAGCACATCCTCCTCCTCTCTGTCAATTGCACCCATCTTCCATTTACACATCTCCCTTATTCTTTCATTTCTAATCCTATCAATCCTTCTCAATTTATATATCGCTCTCAAATCTTTCATCTCAAAGACATTGAAACTTTTTCTCGAACGAGCACTTATCGTCTATGTTTCACACACATACAATACAGAAGGTGAACACATACATTCTAACATTCTTATCTTTATTTCTTTCGAAATTTTTAGTTTCTTCCATACTTTTCTTAGGCCCCCCAATACTTTCATTCCTTCTACCACTCTGTTCTTTATTCCTTTTTCCGTCCCACCCTTACCTTCCACCCAACATTACTAGATATTTGAATTCATTCACCTCCTCAAGTTTCCATTCTCACACTTCTACAAACCAATTCCTCCCTCCACATTTTCTCATCCCCACCTCCAATCCTCATAACTTTATTCTTCGCTGGATTGAATTTCAATCTCGTGTTTGCACATTTCCCTTCAAACTCTCTCACAAGTATTCTCATCTTTTCTCCAGATTGTGCCACCAACACATGCCGCATCATCTGCAAAAAGTAAAACATTCACTTCACATTCACCCTCCATATTTCTCAACGTAATACTCTTCCCTTCTCTCTCCATTTTTCTAAGTAAACCATTCATCAATAGATTAAATAACATGGAGATATTACAACCCCTGTCTCAATCCCACTCCTATGCTAAACCAATCCGATAGTTCTCTCTTCACCCTCACTTGATCTACAATTCGCATATATATATATATATATATATATATATATATATATATATATATATATATATATATATATATATATATATATATATATATATATATATATATATATATATATATATATATATATATATATTAGTGATGGATCGGATGTCATATTTTCTAATTTGCGGATGCGGATGTCGAATTTTTGATGCGGATGCGGATGCGGATGCGGATGTTGAATTTTTGAAAGTGCGGATGCGGATGCGGATGATTTGAATTTTCGAAAGTGCGGATGCGGATGCGGATGCGGATGCGGATGTTGAATTTTCGAAAATGCGGATGCGGATGTTGATTTTTGTGCGGATGTTCCGCATCCGCGCATGCGGATGCGGATGCGGATGCGATATGCCATCACTAATATATATATATATATATATATATATATATATATATATATATATATATATATATATATATATATATATATATATATAATATATATATATATATATATATATATATATATATATATATATATATACTCCCACTTTTCTTTTCAGGGTGTAATAAGCAAAGGGAGGGAGTTTAACTAAGTAATGTATACAAAAGTCCCCAGCTACTAGTTTTAAACAAAAATATGTTCTCTTTGTAAAAGAATATGCTGAACGTGTATGACAATATTAATACATATTTTTTTCCAAATAGGTTAGGAGAGTCAGAGATGAAAGGAATGAATACAACTGACATCTATAATTATTATTGTTCCTAGACTGGACAATAGTTGGAGAAGCAAACATATACGATTTTCAGATGATTTTGATTGTTTGTTTCTCGCGCGAAGTTCCTCATTGGTGATGGAAACCAGTTCTGAACTAAGGGTGAGAGATATTAAAGCATCCGTACAGAAGCCCTAAAAAATAAGGTTATCAGTCAACAAAGAAAACCATACTCGGGCCCACGAGAACCTTGTACTGCCAACAAACATTACAAAATCCAGAGGCTATAGCTTTCTTTGAAGAGGTGACACTAACAGAAATTTATTTTAAGCGTTCACAGAATGAGACCGTTTTTCACTAAATCTACATCTAAGGGGGCAAAGAGAGGGCAGGCTATAAAAAAATGCAGAGAACGTTCCCTAACGGTTAAAAAAACATGTGGTCAAACAAAAAGTCCTAAGCTTGTCCAGGGTCTCAAAACCATTAAATTAACTGAGCGTAAGATTACCAGAGCGAGCAAAGGATATAACTTTACACTGGACCACAATCCTAAGGTCAAGTCCTACAAGAAACCCACTTGTGTGGGTTGCTAAGGCCTAACAAGGAGACCTATGCTCTAATGCAAAGGTTATTAAACAAATTTTACATTAAAGGGGAGCTTGCAATCAAGCAACGGGTATCTAGCAATTCCCAAAGAAATCGGTGGTAAATTGAAGTAAAAATAAATGCAACAAGGAGGCTATGAGAATTAAGGCAAGAGATAAATTTAGCAAAACCTCCGGTGAATACAAAAAGCAAGAAATCGGTAGCGGAAAGGAGCTCCGTGGTCTTATAAAGGGAAGAAAGTTGACAAATAGTGCTAACTTGTAGTGTCATTCGTAACTATTATAAACAATGAAATAGA
Organism: Armadillidium nasatum; assembly: GCA_009176605.1. Lineage (NCBI taxonomy): Eukaryota > Metazoa > Arthropoda > Malacostraca > Isopoda > Armadillidiidae > Armadillidium > Armadillidium nasatum. Next base: position 148,618 of record SEYY01000905.1, read on the forward strand.
TTTTTAATGGACTAGAGACTATTATGACAATTAACTATTAATGAAAACGAATCGAAAGGTGTAAAGGAAATACCGTAAAAGTATATAATACAGCCAATAATTGTATTACAAATTTTCACCAATTGGTGAAAAGAAACTTTTCTCAAAGATGGTAACAATTTTTGGCGCAATCTCAGCGCCATTTTATGATGAAATATCAATAATTAATATCCCATTAATTCTATAACTACTCAAGTAAAGGAAATAATGATCAAATTTATATAACAAGCTGATCTATAGGATGCAAAGAATAAACTGTCCAAATTTGAAATCACTCGGAACATTGGTTACAAAGAAATAAAAAACAGGCAACAAAATAATAATTGACGAATTATTAATTAATTAGTTGTGGCCTAGGAAAAATAATAAAAATAGAATCTATGTAACGCAGAGAAACTACTGTGCAATTTTGAAAACAGTTAAAACTCTATCCCCACAGAAAGAGAGGTTTTTAAATGAAAATAAGCCTAATAATAAAAGTAAGTTAATTCTGGCGAGTCAAGAACAATAAAATTCAAAAGGAACGATAAAATATGTCTAACCCCTTGAAATTCGACTTTAAACGGATATATGTAAATTTGAAAGGGCCCCAGAGCATATATATATATATATATATATATATATATATATATATATATATATATATATATATATATATATATATATATATATATATATATATATATATATATATATATATATATATATATATATATATATATATATATCTTGAATATGGGTTGTGACATATCAATCAAAAGGTAGTAACCTCCTGAATACGAATTTGTTAATTAAATCTTGGCAAATGAACTTTATGAAAATTTATAAGCCAAAGAAAAGGGAAAAAAATGAGCGTTCAAATTTTTTAACTGTCATTAGATGGCTTTTTTTCAGTAAAATATGTTTCCAAAAGAAGATACAGTAATTAAATTTAAACAATTATATATAAAAATATATAAAAATTGAATTTGAGTGTGTTCTCAGCCACATTTACGCACAAAGATGGGTAAAACACCCACAAAGCCACTCATTTATATTCCTAGAGTTGAAAACCAATGTCTGGTTGGAATTTTGGTCAGAAAATTCGCATCACTCCCCCACGAAGACAGTCCATTCACCAACGGCCATTATATTCAAGCGATTTGACGAAACAAACGCCATCAACTGGGTAAATACAATAAGCAACATATTTAAATTGTATTCCGTTAACGACCCAAATGAGAAGGTGAAATTGTTATCTACAATATTACCCACCACTCTAATTGCTAAATTAACATTCCCTTTGAGCAACAACTGTTACAGCGATTTGCTACAGGACATAGAAGCCACAAATGCACCATGTCTCAGGAAGAGTGTCCTCTCAGTTTTCCAGGAAAGACTAAAACCAGACGAGAGGCCATCCGAATATTTGGAACGAGTTAGAAATGCATTAGGAAACTCTAATTATTCATTCATGAAAGAACTATTTTTGTGCTTTGGCACCTCTTATAAAGAAGGAAAATAAACCACGACCAACTACACCGCTAAAACTGACAATTCGAGAAACGAGTGAAGACGATGCCCAATAGACTTCAACGTAAAGAAAAGCATACAGTGAGATTTGTGGGTGTCGTTAACGTAATAATTGTAAACCAAACTTTTACTAGACGTTACGTCGAAAAATTGAACGTAAACGAGAACAGAAAGAAGTTAAAAAATATGAGTCATTTAAAGTATATAATAATAATAATGATAATAATGGTGACAATAATAATAACAGTGATAAATACAATGTGTTTATTTTAGTCTAAGAATGCTAAAGGAATTACAAATAATTAATGTTAAAAATTTTATAATTGACGAGGATATAACAGAAAGGGCAGAAGCCACGCCCATTTTAGAAGTAAAAGCGAGCATTGAGAACAAGAAAGGGAATGCCTCGGAGGAGTTAATGAATAAAGCAAGGTATCCTCTTTATAAAGTAGAAGAGAAAATAACAGGGAGGCTATTCTTGATCAACTGTGGTGCAATTGTAAGCATAATCCCTGCAAGTGCAAAGGAGAGAATGGGTGAGATAGTGGGAAATTTAATAGCTGCTAACGAAACGCCCATAGAAATGTATGGCAGAGAGACGTTGACCATTGATATTGGTATGAGGCACTTTTATAAGTTAGAAGCGTTATAGACAAACGTGCCGACGCCCATTTTAGGTCTAGATTTTTTATGTAGTAACAACTTTATATTAAATTTTAAGGAAATCATATTAATTGACGCAGAAACAAATTTTAGTTTTAAACTAATTGGTAACTCTGTAGTAATAATTAATTTTCAGGTTGTAAGTTTCCTGACTATATTCTTAAACTATTTTGTAATTTGCCGAATGACCCTATTCTATCTCTTGCCCAGCTTATTAATACTTTTAAACATTTATTTAAAAAACCTTACCTAAATTTAATTAAACTCTAAATTAAAAATTGAGTAAATGAATGAATGGTAACAGTGGGAGTGCTAGTAGAGAGATGAATGAAAAGAGTGTCGACAATTCAGGCATAGACTCGCCTGCAGCCGTAGAAATCCCCTACCGGAAAGGGTTCGGCAATAGCTTAAAAGGAATTTCTCCTACCAAATTAAGGTAAAAGGGGGACCCATCAATATTACAGCACGGCGGCTCCCTGCTAGTCTATACAATAAAACAAAAGCGGAGCTGCAAAAATTGCTTGAAGCAGGAGTAATAAGTAGGAGCAACAGCGAGTGGGGTTTCCCCATAAAAGTTTTAAAAAAGGACGAAACAGAGGTGAGGGTTATTGCAGACCTTAGGCAACTAAATGCAATATCAATTAGAGATTGCTACGCCCTCCCAAACTTTGGAAATGCAGCCAATATAATTGCAAAATGCAAAATTTTTACCAAGCTAGACTTAACAAAAGCCTTTCATAATCTTCCAGTAAGAAGAAGTACTTCTTTTAGTAGTTTTATCTACAACACAATTGTCAAGGGGCATTGCAATTAAACTGGTGCATTTCTCCAACGAATGCACCAGTTGAGTAGAATGGGCAGAAGCTGACCTTCCACATGTGTTTGTTTATATAGATGACATACTAATTGCTACTGAAGGGGAAGAAGAGCATAAAAAAATTTTGGAGAAAGTGTTGGAACGATTTTCTTACTGTAAAATTTATTTAAATGGATCAAAGAGCAAGATTGGTGAAAAGCAGGTAACCTTCCTAGGATACGACATTTCCAGCGGCGGCATGAAACCGAATACAGAGAGAGTCGAGGTTATTAAGAGAATTTCAAAACCTAAGACGATTAAGCAACTCAGATTATTTCTAGGGTCGCTTAACTTTTTCCGTTCTTGCATTCCGAATTTGGCTCATATTCTAGAACCACTGACGCGTGAATTGAGAGGAAAGCTTTTCAGTTCTAGAAAAATAAAGTGGAAGCGCGATTCAGAGTTAGCATTTGAAGGAGCGAAGTCAGCGTTGCAAGATGCATTTGAGCTAGGGTACCCTGAAGGAGATACTCCTCTAATTATATACACCGATGCAAGCGATGTCGCTACTGCAGGTGCTATTTTCCTAGATAATTGAACCCGCGTGAAAAGTGAATATTTAGCCTTTCTCTCCGAATTTGATGTAGAATTAGAGCATATAAAAGGATCTGAAAACGTGTTAGCCGACTATCTATCCAGGTATTTAGAAAATCTAGTCAATGATAAGGAGGCAGAAGTTACAGATGGAATTTTCGCAATTAAAAATCCTGAAAGTGTTCATACATCTACTACAAGAGGAGAGGGGCTTAGGGCAGCCATCCTAGAAGAGGCGGAGCGTAGTAAAGACTGGTTGCCATGATGATGTAGTAAATGGAAGTTCGAAAACCACAGGAATGCAGGGTACAAAATTGAGCCTCTCTAGCCTCCTAAGTGAAACCAAAGTGCATTTGGAGAAATATTTAAAATTAGTTCTGCCTATTCTTTAAATAAATTTATAAGAGAGATAAATACAAAGAGTTAAGAGGCTCAGGAAGGACATGAAGGATTACAAAAATATATTACAGGTGATGAAACAACTGCATTAAATCTGGCGAAAAGAAAATTTTTGTATAAAGATACCGAAGTAGAGCTTTATATTGATATATCTCTTGGTTATTATAGAGTTTATGTACCTGAAAGATGCGTAAATGAAGTGATTGAAAATTGCCATGGAAGGAGGCACGTAGGGGTTCAAAGAATGATGAAAAGCTTGAAATCAGAATTCGTGTGTAAAAATAGGAATGCAAAATTGAAGAGTTTGTAAGAACGTGTGATCCTTGCCAAAGGGCAAAGGAACAACTTGGAATATAAGAACTTTCAAGAGGTATCCGAGAAGTTTGAAATAGTTTATGTTGACATTCTTAAGATGCCGAAATGCAGAAGATATAAATATTTATTAACCTTTTTAGACAGTTACATATGGACTTTTCCTCTGAAAAACGTAGGAAAAGAGACTATAGCTGATACTATGTTACGGGAAATGTTCCCCGTAGAAGGAGTGATGAAAATAAAGGAATAAAGCATGTAACGTCAAGCAGCTATTCACCAGAGAGTAATGGAGCCTTGGAGGTCTACCATAAGATGCTATTCAGTTGTTTAAGTACTATGCTTGCGGAAGTATCTACGTATAAATAGAAGTGGATTGATCTCCTACCTTTTGCACTATTTTGTTTGAGGACAGCTTCCCATAGAAGATAGCGGAATTACAGCATCCATTCTGATGTTTGGCCAAAACCCGCTGATACCAGGAGCTATGCTTGAAAGCAAAATTAGCAAACCTTATGTGGATAACAAAACCTGTGCTGAAAAACTAACAAAGCCTTTGGCATTGATACCTACCTACCCTTAGAAACAAGAAAATATATATGCCAAAGGATCTTAAGGAAGCAAAGTATGTGCTTGTTAAAAGCAGGCAGTACAATCTCGGGAAAATAGAACCCCGCTACTCGGGTCCGTATAAATTTGTAAAATTCACAAATAATACTGTATATGTTGAAAAGAATGGAAGAACAGAGGTGGAAAACCTAAGTAATATAAAGGCATATTACCATATAGAGCCTTAGATAGAATCGATTGCTTTTAGAATGAGAATGCAGTAATAATATTTATATTACAGGAACAAAAATGGTATTAAAACAAATGAGTATCGGATGTAATTAGTGTTACTATTCAGGTATTAGATCCTTAATACTAAGTTTGTTTTCTCTTATCCTCGAACTTTGGCAATTTAAAACATCCTTCCTTCTACTTTCCTTTGCATTGTTGTAATTAGTATGTAAGAGGGACGAAGACAAGGAAAATTCGTAAGTACCAGTTATATTTAAGAATTTCCAAATTCTTGGAGATCACTACTGAATTGAAAGAAACTACTCCTCATTCTTATATCTGATGATATTAAAAACGAACGTGATAAATATATATATATATATATATATATATATATATATATATATATATATATATATATATATATATATATATATATATATATATATATATATATATATATATATATATATATATATATAATGATATATATATATATATATAGTCAAGAAGTTGTCTGAACTCTCGATATTGAATTTTCGCTATTGATATATCGATATTTAAGTATTAAACCGATTGCAAAATAAGAAAAATTAGAGAAATAGATTTAAGCACTGCTTTCCAATGGGTGGAGGTTGTGGAAAGTGGTTATGGGGTGAATAGAGAGTCGAGTCCACGTCCTGTATCCTGGAAACATACAACTGCTTCTGAGATGTACGGCTAAAACTCGTCATTACTAATATTATTCTCTTCTATTGATATATATATATATATATATATATATATATATATATATATATATATATATATATATATATATATATATATATATATATATATATATATATATATATATATGGAGAAATAAGACAGATGGAAAGTGAGGTTAGAGCTAGATGGGTAGAGTATTTTGGTAAGCTCTTGAATGTGAATGAGGTAAGGAGGGAAGTTGAGGTGTTGGAGAGAGAAAGGGGAAGATTGATACAGGAGGTTGATGGTGGGATTTCGATAGAAGAAATAGGTAAAGCTCTGAGGAAAGTGAAGGAGGGTAAGGCGACAGGTTTGGATGGGATAAGTGGAGAGATGTTAGTGGAAGGGGGGGTAAGTGTAGTAAATTGGTTAGTAAGGTTATTTAATTTATGTTGAGTATTGGAGAAGGTGCCACATGATTGGCAAGATGTCTGTATAGTCCCTTTATTTAAGGGAAAGGGGGATAAATTTGAGTGTGGGAGCTATAGGGGTATAAGTTTGCTTAGTATAGTGGGTAAAGTGTATGGTAGAATATTATTGAATAAGATAGGGATTAATGAAATGATATGTGAAGAACAAGGAGGTTTTAGAGAAGGAAGAGGGTGTATGGACCAGGTTGTTAATTTAAGAATGATTGAAGAAAAAAAGAGAGAAAAAGGGAAGGATGTATTTATGTGTTTTATGGACTTAGAGAAAGCAAATGATAGGGTGGATAGGAATAAACTGTGGGAGGTTTTGAGGGAGTATGAAATTGAGGAGAAAAAGTAATTGAAGACATTAGATCACTTTATAGGAATAGTAGAGCGTGTGTGAGAATAAATAGAATGGAAACTGATTTTTTTGAGGTGAATAATAGGTTGAGACAGGGTTGTGTTATGTCTCAGGGTTTATTTAATTTAGTTATAGATAAAGTGGTGAGGTTGATGGAAAGAGAGGATAAAGGTGCGAGAATGAGGGATCAACAGGATATATGGAATGTGAATGTGTTATTGTATGCGGATGACGTTGTACTTTTGTCTGAGTCACAAGGGGGTTTAAAAGTTTTAGTGGATGAGTTTGTAAAATTTTCTGATGAGTTAGGCTCACGAGTGAACGCAGGAAAGAGTAAAGTGTTATGGATGAAAAATGGGGAGAGTGTAGATAGGGTTGTAGGTGGGGGAGATGAATTGCTAATTAAGGTGGGGAGGAAGAGATTGGAATGGGTTAATTCTTTTAAATATCTGGGTGTGAATTTTGAGAGGGGAGATGTTTGTGGGGGAGATGAAGTAGGGTATAGAATAAGAGAAGGGGAGAAGGTATTGGGAAGCTTGAGGGATATTTGGAAGAGAGGAAGGTTGACAAGAGAAGTGAAGAAGAAAATGTTTGAGGGATGCTGTGTACCGGTTGTTTTGTATGGGAGCGAGGTGTGGCGGTTGAAATCGAGAAAAAGGAAAAAGGTTGAGGTTTTCGAAATGAAAGGTCTGAGAGCTGTATGTGGTGTAAGTAGAAGGATAGAGTCAGGAATGTGAGAATAAAGTAGCAATGTGTTTGGGGAAGGGGTATGGTTGAGAGAGCTGAACAGATCATGTTGAGGTGGTTTGGACATGTTTGTAGGATGAATGATGGGAGATTAGCTAAAAATGTGTTTATATCGGAAGTTGAAGGTGTAAGAGGTAGGGGGAGACCTAGGGGAGGTTGGGTAAGTGGGGTCAAGGAGTTATTGAGGGATAGGGGGTTGGGATGGGAGGAGGGTTTGCGGATGACGGAGGACAGGAATGAATGGAAAAGATTGGTGAGAGTATGAATGTTGATAAGTTGTGACTTGTGGTAGTCAACACCCCACGTTTGTCGGAAAAGTTGTGAGTATAAAAAAAAGAAGAAAAAAAAAAAAAAAAAATATAATATATATATATATATATATATATATATATATATATATATATATATATATATATATATATATATATATATATATATATATATATATATATATATATTATAAAAATTTAGGAATATAAAGAAAGCTATTTTTTAAAAAAGATGGTTTATTTGCAGAATTTATGGGAGATTAATTTTGTAAACTAGAAGAAATCAGTCGAATGTAATCTCTCCAAAATTTGCGGAAAATAGCTCATGATCATCGAAAAAGCGTCTCTGTAAAAGTATACAAAGAACAAAATTTTAGTTTTAAATAGGAACAAGAACAACTTACACAAGAAAGAACACTGACATAAAAACTTACAAAGAATCACTCTGTGTCGTTTTGAGAAACATTTAGTTTCTCAGGAGGAGTCGAACAAATTGTATCCGTGTTCCTCTCGGAGAAGTTTATTTCTTGTTCATTCGACTGTTGCACTAAGATTCAACAATACTATAAAAGGAAAAATATTTCGAAAGAGTTAACTTATGAAGTTATTATAGATTTCGAAAGGTATTAAGCGAAATGGAATCAGAAATTAAATGACTTTCTAAATAGTGAAAGCACTTTTCGCTTTTTAAAATCTAACTTAGAATTTTTTAATACAACAGCTTTAAGAGAACTTTCCTATATGGAATCGACTTGAGAACTGATTTTTTTAAACAATAGCAGCCTCTCACTTTACTTTTTGAGCAATCTAATTTTAGATTTTAGCTATATGATTTTTTTTAGCCTATTTAAATATTATGATTTTTATAATATATATATATATATATATATATATATATATATATATATATATATATATATATATATATATATATATATATATATATATATATATATATATATATATATATATATATATTAGTGATGGCATAAACATTTGTATCCGCGAAGCATCCTCATCTACATCCGCACTTTCGAAAATTCTACATCCGCATCCACAGTTGATGAAAGTTCTACATCTGCATTCACATTCGCATCCGCACTTCAAAATTCGACATCCGAATCTTCATCCGCAAATAAGAAAATATGACATCCGATCCTTCACTAATATATATATAATATATATATATATATATATATATATATATATATATATATATATATATATATATATATATATATATATATATATATATATATATATATATATATATATATATATATATATATATATATATATATATTATATATATATATATATATATATATATATATATATATATATATATATATATATATATATATATATATATATATATATATATATATATATATATATATATATATATATATATATATATATATATTAGAGGTGGACCGGATATCCGCATCCGCATCCGCAACTGCGGATATCCGCATCATTTTTCCAATATCCGCATCCGCGGATATCCGCAATTGGATATCCGCAACCGCATCCGCATTTGCGGATAGTAAAAAAATAAAAGAGTGAAAAATGTAGATTGCTTTGCACACCAAACTCAGATAGTAGTTAAAAATTCCATTATGAGTCAAAAATGTGTATTCGATTTAATAACCAAATGTAGGTTAATTGCTACGCATTTCAATCACACCGTTGTAGCCCAAATTGAGCTGAAGAAAATACAAACAAGATTAAATGCTTCGTCCACTTTCTGTCATGCAAGATATTCAAACACGCTGGAATAGTAGTTTGCATATGCTTGAGAGGATGAGCGAAATTAATGAGGCCATTTGCCTTTATGCTTCAAGCAGCACAAAAATAAAGCCTCTAACAGCTGACGAAAATGACATTTTAAATAATTGTATTAATATCCTTAAGCCTTTTGAAGAATTAATTAACAAAGACTATAAGTTCAGCTGAATCATGTTTGTCAGATGTGATACCACTTGTTTCAACATTGTAAGTTGTGTTAACAAATGTTATTAAGTCTAAGGGAGTTTTAAGGATGACTGAAACGTTAATGAAGGAGATGAACGACAGATTTGAAAACCTGGAAAATGATGATGCTTATACAATTGCAACCTTTTTAGATCCTAGGTACAAAACAAAAATTTTTAAACCACTTGTTTCTCAGAATGTTAAAATCAAATTAGGATGCTTATGCGATGAGATGATAGAAACAGCTAAAATAACGCCTTTTTCAAGAAAAAGCAAAAGCTCTCAGATACAAAAGAAACAAAATCTGTTAGCTTAAGCATTGCTAAATCAATGAAAGATCTTCAAGCTTCCGGCAGAGATGAAGAATCACAGTCAGAAGTGTCAAAGGATACAATATAGATTATTCAAAATTATCTAAAACTCCCACGTTTGGAGGCAGATAAAGACCAACTGGTTTGGTGGAGAGATAATTGCAAAAGTTTCCCTAATTTTTGCTGAGCTGGCAAGGACTTATTTAGCATGTCCTTCAACTAGTGTTGCTGGTGAGCGTCTTTTCAGTGGAGCAGGCCTCATTTACGACGAAAAGCGAACCAAACTTTCACCTGAAAGAGCCCAAAAGCTTTTATTTCTAAAAAATAACTTACCAATTATTAACTTCAAATGGAATATGTGAAACTGTGAAGTGTGAAGGTAATATACTGAATTACTGGATATATATATAATATATATATATATATATATATATATATATATATATATATATATATATATATATATATATATATATATATATATATATATATATATATATATATATATATATATAACCTTTTTTCCAAATGAGGTGGAGGTGGGGAAAGAGGTTGCTGGGGTGTTCAAGAGTTGGGTCCCCGTCCCACACCCTGGTAACATAAGATTCTGGATATTATATTTAAAATTCCAAGAATCTATGGGAAAAACTCTTAAAAAATTAAACTATCCGCATCTGCGGATATCCGCAACCGCATCCGCATCCGCGGATAGTAAAAAATTACTATCCGGTCCACCTCTAATATATATATATATATATATATATATATATATATATATATATATATATATATATATATATATATATATATATATATATATATATATATATATATATATATATAAAATATCGTAGACATTTCTATTCTTAGGAAACCTGGTTTTTGCAGTGAAAAGTAGTACAAGAGCTCAGAACAGAACAGGCAACTAGGATAAAATAAAAATAATATAAAAACAAACAAAATATTAAATCAGTTGTAGTTGGAAGGGGCCACTATTATATTAAAAGAAGGTTTAAGAATGGAAATGTGGATGGATTCTAAGATTTTTAGATCTATTCGTTAGTTGGTTTGTAAGAGAATGGAAAAATGGGATGGATTTATCGGGTGGTTATTAGTTTAACTGTACGATCTAATGCTGGAATAGGAAGGAGATGAGAGATTGATGCCTGTTTTGGGGGGATACCTCTGTGCTCGTCACATCTAACGGAGAGTTGACACAAAGTGCTGCCAACGTAGGTGCTAGAACAAGCACTTACATAAATATTTACAGATGATGGACAAGCGCAAAAGGGTGGGTAGGGGTTCTTTATGGGATAGGAAAGAGCCTATGGAGAAGTTCGTGAATAAATAAAATACAAATTTTAATTGAAATTTATTACTTGTCCAACCAAAATGTTCCGAGCTGTAGTAATACTTTTCATTATATATATGTGGCGACTTGGACGAGCTAAACTCTGGCATAACCAAATATCTTAAATTTTAATATCATATAATAAAATAATCTAGCAGTATCTAGCATTTGGTCGGGATAGCGAGTGAGTCGGAATAAGACGTTCCCACTGACAGCCTTCTCGCACTAACTACTTCTTTGACAAGCCGCATAACATTTTCGCTCTGTATATCATTTGTGATTGATAAAATTATAACATAAGTCATAACGCCTTAATAAAATTGTGAAACATCAAAGTGTTTTTCTCCACCATCAAGAAATCAACAAGGCATTATATATATATATATATATATATATATATATATATATATATATATATATATATATATATATATATATATATATATATATATATATATATATATATATATATATATATATATATATATATACCAGGGAATCAAAACACTCAAAAACTCCCCAGCTACAGGCCCAGATAACATCTCAAATTTACATCTAAAACACCTAGGACCCATAGCTACAACATACCTAACCCAAATATACAACAAATCTTACACATACAACTTCATCCCCGCAATATGGAAGAAGGCAATAATTACCCCCAAACTAAAACCCAGGAAAGACCCAAACCTCCCATCCTCATATCGCCCGATCTCCCTCCTATCCACACTGTGCAAACTCTTAGAAAAACTCATTCATTCAAAAATCCAACCACTCATGCAAACCCCACAATTTCAACACGGATTCATTAAATCCCACTCAACCACCACGGCCCTCACCACTATCTCGCAAAACATAATAAATGGCCTGAACAAAAAACCATCCCACAGGACCATACTCGTTGCCATCGACATCAACAAAGCATTTAATACAGTCCCTAAACATAACCTCATACAAAAAATACTACATTCACATACCCAACAATTATAAAAAATGGATTTCCAACTTCCTCTCTGATCGTACAGCTCAAGTCTCCAACAAAAACCATCTTTCAAAAACAGTAAAACTAAGAAATGGTGTCCCACAGGGAGCCATCCTATCCCCTCTATTATTTAACCTGTACACAGCAGACCTACCCACCCCACAAACACCAGATATAAAACTAATAACATATGCCGACGACATATCCATTACAATACAAAACCCTTCCATACCCACAGCCACCACACCTCCTCAATCATACATTCAACAACTGGAAACATGGCTAAAATCAAACAGAATGACAGCTTCCCCCGAAAAATCCTCAATTACTCTTATTACTACCGATAGACACCAATCTTCTCTCCACCCCCACGTAAAACTAAATAATACCCTCATTCCTTTAAATAAATTTCCAAAGATCCTAGGCCTCACATATGACACACACTTCACCTTCTCAAAACACATCCAAAACATAACCAACACTGCAAACAGGAAATTAAACATCATTCGAACACTGTCACATAACAATTTCAGTAACGAACTAACCACCCTCATCATAGCATACAAACAGTTCATCAGACCAACACTTAATTACGCATCTCCAGCCTGGTACCCTGCCACCTCACACTCAAACACAGAGAAATTACAAAAAACAAAAATACCGCTCTTCGAATCATCACAGGTTGCACTAGAACCACTCCAATTCAGCATTTACACGAAGAAACAAAAATACTCCCGATCCGTGTTCACCTAGACATGATAGGAACCCAATTCTACACAAACACCCTAGGACATATCACACCCTTGTCACTATACCCTACAAGACCACACAAGACACCGTCTAAAATTACCTCCATCATCCCCTGCCCTATACTACAGTAACATATTCAAAACCATTCCACCTACTGCAAACAACACACCACTAATCAAACACATACACACCATCATAACACAAAATTATCTCAACACCCTCCAACCAAATCATCTTCTCAACGAACAACCCCCGACATAGCAAATACACAAAACACATTACCACGCAAAACCCAAATTACCCTATCCAGATTAAGGTCAGGCCACCACCCTAATCTACAAGCATACAAACATAGATTCAATATACAAAACACACTATCCCCAATATGTCAAAGATGTATGCAAGAACCAGAGACAGCAGAACACCTCCTTCTGAGATGCCTCACCCTTACACAACACAGAACACTCCATCACATCTCCTCTCTGAGAGACCTTTGGGTACGGCCGGCGGCCGTTGCGGATTTCTTAAAGGAAGTGTGGCCCTTCCAGTGAGGAAGGTCCAAGGGGAAAAAAGTAAAAATTAAGTAAAGTAAGTATATATATATATATATATATATATATATATATATATATATATATATATATATATATATATATATATATATATATATATATATATATATATATATATATATATATATATGAAATTAAATTAGCAGTTAATGTGAGTTTCAAAGAATATCCGGCAGTTTTATCCAGCCTGATTGTAAAAGTGGAGGACGTAGCGCTGTCCGAAGCGATGTAAGTACCCCCAACTGGGCATAACCAGCGGTGTGATATGATGGGCTAGACCACTCCGTTTCATTCCGTTGCCCTTTAGTTCGTTCCTTTTCGCGTTTCACCTTCTCAGTGGGTCTCCAGTGTACCTTTGTCTTATATTGGAGTTCCTATGTTCCCACTAGCCCCCAGAATTCCCCTCCGATGATGGAAATGGTGCCGCCAGGACCTTACTGCCAGTTTGTTCTGGTGCATGGTCTTTTTTCATTAATTTCTGTAACATTAGCGTTCTTCTGTCGAATTTTTCCTTTGTCGAACATCTCTCTTCTTCTAGACCTCATATTTTGTTATTAACTGAAACTCAGGTACTTGAGTGCGCTGGAAGCAAACTCTACTCTGTTTCCTCCTCCTGTTGTCCTTATATGCGCAACGATGTTGATTGTCCTCGTGTCTCTAATTTGGACTCTTCTGAATTCTCTATTTTATAGTTTAAACTCTCTTTTAATTCTACAACTAAATTTATTTTTGTCAATTTATCACCTAATCCTACTCACTATAAAAAATTCTTCGACTATTTAAACTCCAATATAGAGTACATTCTTTCCTCTTTTTCCTTTGATTTTAAGTGATTTCAACGTTCACGACCGCTAGTGGCTTTCATCTAGTTCTCATGATCCAGCTGGTGAACTGCTCTACCACTTTTCTAATAAAGCAACCTGAGCAGTTGGCGTAACTCTCTACCCGTATTCCAGATCGTCTTGGTAATGAACCCAACATACTTTATATTTTTTTAACCTCTTATTCTTCTCCTTATTCTCCTTATTCTGTTAAATTCTTTACTCCTCTGGGTTCATCCGATCATCTTATCTCTGTATCTTGTTTCAAGTCTTCAGCGAGGAGACGTTTGTGGCACTTCAGTGCTGCTAACTGGTCTGACTTTCAGTTGCACTTCTCTGATTTCCCATGATTACTGTTTCCGTGGGAGGGGTCACTCGGAGTGTGCAGACCACATAACCAAGAGGATTCTCTCCGGCATGGAGGCTCATATTCAATATTCTTTCCCTTCAGCTAAACCCAACATATCTTAGTTTAAACTCTACTTGCTCTCCTGCTATTTGCCGTAGGGAACTGCCTTCAGTGATTACCTTTGTCTTCAAACTCCCGAAACTCATTAAACTTACATTTCATCCAGAAATAGTGCAAAATATATTCTTTGTAACACCAAAAACTCATTTCTCCGTCGAAAATGTAATAATCTTTCTGGTTCCTCTTCCTCACTCCTTTTCTGGCATTTTGGAAAAAAATGTTAGCTCTAAATTTGCTTCTTCCTCTTTCCCTCCTCTTGTATCTTCTGACGGCACAGCTGCCGTTTTGCCTTTTACTATATCTAAACTCTCCTTAAGCTTTTGCCTCTAATTCTACCTTAGAAGATTCCGGATCTATACCCTTTCCTTCAACCCCCTCCAACTCATTTATTTTTCATATTATAATTTCTTCAAAAGATGTAATTTCTGTTCTTTCTAAGCATAACACTAAGGAGGGGTACAGTCCTGATGGCATCCATTCTATGGTTCTCAAAACTTGTGCTTGATAAACTATTTCGAGCTTTCCTTCTTCCTGGAAGCGTGCTCTCATTCAGTCTATACCGAGGAAGAGGAAACCCTTCTCAACTCTCTAACTATCGTTTCTATTTCTTTAACCTTCGTTCTTTCTTAAGTTTTCGAATATTGTTTTCGTAAAGAACGCTCTACTGGTGATCACCTTTCCCTTTTTTTTAACTCTTAGTCCTCTACTCTTCGGCATTTTGTTGAATATTTCGTTGTCGCTCGAGATATATCGAAACCTTGGATAGAGTTAAGCACAAAGCTTTAATTTCCATACTTTCCTCTTTTGGAATCTATCCTTCTCTCTGTAACCTTTCTGATTTCCTTTCTGGTCGTTATATGGCAGCTGCTGTAGACAGCCACCGTTCTTCCTTTAAATCTATTAATAGAGATGTTCCTCTGGGATCTGTCCTATCTCCAACTTTTTTTATATTTTTCAGTAATGATCTTCTCAATTACTTCTTCATTTATCCACTCTTTTGCCCATGAGTCCTTTCTTCATTACTTCTTTCAATTTGAAAGGAGCATACTTCCCTTACCTATTTTTCAAACTTCCTTTGATTTGCACACCTTCAAACGTCATGTTTCGGCACAAGTCTTTTAACTGGACTCCGATTTAATATTCCCTCAACTCTGGTGGAAATTGATAAGCCTCTGTTCTTTTCCCAGCAGAGGATATATATATATATATATATATATATATATATATATATATATATATATATATATATATATATATATATATATATATATATATATATATATATATATATATATATATATATATATATATATATATATATATATATATATATATATATATATATATATATATATATATATATATATATATATATATATATATATATATAATAATATATAATATAATAAACTGAATTTTAGGTATCGTCGTGGAAGAAAAAAACACAGTTGAGAGTATTTCTATGCTTTTCTTCAGGATCAATCGACCCAGAGAAGCAAAAGTTGCAAGTTCAGAATACACTTCGCGAACTGCGTATCCAGGCATCTATTACAGTTATATCTTGGGCACGTGCTTTTTCTATTTTCAAGGTTAGACATTTATTTTGTCATGACTGACATTTTCTGTCTGAGAGATTCAGAATAGAGCTTTAATTTTTTTAAATGACATTTCAGACTTCCTCTCATAATGATTGTTCGGCTTCTGGAGCATCTGCTGTTCAAAGTGGCTTCGAAAATTTATGTGAAAATTACATAATGGAAGTGAATCGCCTTATTCGGGAGAATAGTGTTAATACAGCTCTTTCATTCATGAATCTTCCTTGTCCACCACCGGATCCTACTCAGTACAAAACCTATATAAAGTACCTTACAAATTTTACAGAAAACCTTAAGCCAACGGTGCTTATTCACGGTGTTTCTACTGTAACTACCACAAATTTATAGTTACCTTAAGTAAATGCTAACTAGCTTTAATAATAAGGAGGGATTATTATTTTAAATATTTAAATAAGTATTAAGAAATTGATTGGGTTTTCAAAACTAGAAAATAATATGTCTCATCACGGCTCCATTTTTTTTTCTCTTTTTTATTTTGCTGAAATTGTGTTATAATTAAAATTATATTTTTAAATGTTTTAAATGTTGACATTGTTCTGAAAAGTTGGTGATGACGTGTTTTAATATTTTGATTCTCCTTTTCATACCTGATACCATAAGCTTTTAGAATAAGTATTAGGGAACAATTATTTCATAATTTATTTTTTATTTATTTGTTTATTTTTTATAATTGATTTACGAATATATATTTTTTCTTTTTGCTATTTAATAACTTTGCGTTTTCTCAGTCTGTGAACTAGATTTCCAAGGCTTATGGAAACATTTTAGCGGATTTTCAAAGGCTTATGGAAACATTTTAGCAGGTCTCACATAAACAATTAATATCACAATTACTCAAAAATGTTTTCAACATTTTTTATTTTGTCAAAACCACTCGCACGCACCCATCAAATTATTTACTTTCTAGGATATTATTATTATTATTATTATTATTATTATTATTATTTCTCTAATTTTATAACTATTTTGATTATAAATTTTTATAATTTTTCAATTATATTATATATTTAATAAAATATTTTAATCTTATAGCTGTACATTTCACTTACCATTTTATTATTACTTCCTGAATATTTAACAGTATAAGGAGAAGGATAAAAATTAAGGAAAAGATCAAGTATGTTGGGTTCATCACCAAGACGGTCAAGGATACGGAAAGGGAGATGCATCAACTGCTCAAGGTTGTTCTGGATAGAAACGATGTAGACGAGCTCACCGGCAGTATCTTGAAAACTAGATGAAAGCCTTTGGCTGTGGTGAACATTGAAATCACCTAAAATGAAAAGAAAGAATGTGCTCTATTTTGGAGTTTAATAGTCGAAGAATTTTGGATAGTCAGTAGAATTAGGTGATAAATAAACAGAAAAAATAAATTTAATAGTAGAATTTGAAGAGAGCTTAAGCCATAAAGTAGTGAATTCAGGAGACTCCAAATTAGAGATAAGTGAGAAAATAACATCGTTGCGTACATATGAGCAACAACCGCCTTTGGCCGAAAAATGAGGGTAGATACAGAAGGAGGTAACAAAATAAGGTTTGCTGTCAGAACACTTAAGCACCTGAGTTTCGGTTAGAAACAAGAGATGAGGTTTAGATCAAGACAGATGGTGTTCGACAAAGGGTCATGGCGGCACCATCCTCATCCTCGGAGGCCACCAACTCTCAAGTGATGATGTGGTGAGGGGTGGATGAGGGCATTCTTTGGATGCCGCCCCTCGAAGCAGCTCTGAGTTTCGCCATTTTGTTTTTTTTTTTTTATAAAGGTAATGTAAGAGTAAGCGCTTGTAAATATTGTGGGAACATCTGAAGAAATTCGGTGGAGAGGTAATGGGAGCATAGACACTCCAGTATGAGGCGAAGGTACACTAGAGACCTTCTGAAAAGGTGAAACGGAATGGTCTAGACCATCCTATCACTCCGCGGGTTATGCCCAATGGAGGATACTTGCATTGCTTCGGACGACGCTACGTCCTCCCCCTATATATATATATATATATATATATATATATATATATATATATATATATATATATATATATATATATATATATATGTCTCCTCTGGTGGACAAAGGTTGGAGGCCTACCAATATCCACCAGAGTTGGGGAACATTCGGAATCTGGTCGCTAATGGCCGACGTGACCCGATACACGGCGTTTAAAAGTGTGCAAGTCAAAGGAAATTGGGAAAAAAGAAATAGGTGTGAGTGTGTTAGAGTTATATTATATATATATATATATATATATATATATATATATATTATATATTATATATAATATATATATATATATATATATATATATATATATATATATATATATATATATTAGGGATGGAGTGAAGTATCGTATCGGCATATTTTCCGATACTGTATCGGTATCGACCTTTTCGCATCGTATCGGCAAAAAATGTCCGATACCATACCGATACCGATACCAGGTCTAATAATTCTCAAGAGACAAACTAGGAATTCTACTTTTCTACCAAGCCTACCTACAT
>SEYY01000906.1:0-2500 GCA_009176605.1 Armadillidium nasatum
CTTTTTGTTCTTTTGTAAATTTTTTAATATTTTAATTTTTGTGCATTTATTTTTTGTTTTTAATTTCATTTTAACTGAAGATGAATCCTTGTGATTCGAAACATTCAAATAAAATATGTTCATTTTTGCGCTGGCCTTAATTTTCATCATTAGAATAAGATTTCCTAGAAATAAATCCTACTCAAATTATATATATACTATATATATATATATATATATATATATATATATATATATATATATATATATTATATTATATTATATATATATATATATATATAATATATATAATTTTTTTTTTTTTTTTTTTTTTTTTTTTTTTTTTTTTTTTTTTTTTTTAAAAAAAAAAATTATGAAAAGGAATTTTGAAAATAAAATCATTAGGAAAAAAATGTAACGAAAACCTAAATTGAGGCTATCTGAAATAAGAATAGAAGTGTCAAGATGTTTTTATAGTTTCCTTTGAAGAATTGATTCTTAATTTGAAAAATTGATAAAAGGTTAGAATGATTAGACGAAAGGCATGGTTGATAGAGAGAGGGTTCTCTTTTTACAGCACATGTTATCTAAATACATTGTTTTTAGCATGAATCAAAGAAGAAAATATTGGAGTTTACCAGAGCAGAGTATAAAACCACTGCTGGAATTAAGTCATTTTTCTAAGTATTCAGTTCAGAGAAAGCAAAAATCACAACTTTAGAAGGAATATATATATATATATATTATATATTATAAATATATAATATATATATATATATATATATATATATATATATATATTATATATATATATATATTAACGTACACGATGTATGAATATTATGAATAGAATGAGGGAGTAGTGATTGAGGAAAAAGTGAGATTTGAAAAAAGAAATGAGAAAACTCTCCTTAGTGAAATGTCACCAAATAGTAGTCATAAATAAGAAAAAAAGTTGGATTATTTGACAACTAAAAGAGACTGGAACAAATTTTTAATAATGGATTTTTAGTTACGCAGTATTGAAGCATGTTCATGCAATATGCATTTATATATATATATATATATATATATATATATATATATATATATATATATATATATATATATATATATATATTATATATATATATATATATATATATATATATATATATATATATATATACATACATACATACATACGATTTCCTTAACAGACATTTTTATTTGTTTGTCTTGTATAATGTCAGTTTGAAAATTACACAATGAAATAGAGAGCAAGATAATTATTTTTTATGATTCCTGTGATTTTAGAACTAATTCTGCATTTTTTAATGATACAGATTCAAAAAGGACCATTCGTTTGGATCAAGAAGATCTATTTTTTAGAGATATTCTACCTTATTTTCTATTTTAATTTTCTTTTGGAACGGTATTTTGAGCTTCTTGTAATCCTAAATACATCAACATAAATAACTATAGCAATGATTTTCCTGATGTTTTCCTGCTATTCCGGTTTTGCATGTACATTGTACGTGCTCTAGCATTTATTCTCTCCTGTTACAGGTGTTGACATAGTTTCATTGAGAAGAAATTGTATTATCATCCTGATTAATTTTGTTTCAATTGCGAAGAGTACACGATCGATGATCAGAGAAAAACTATTGCTGATTTTGTAAAAAAGATCTTGTTTTGTCTAATTCAAAATAAAACTAGGAGACCATGAATTTGGGTATGGAGCATCTACGAAAATTTACTAATGGAAAAAATAGTGCATGAAATTTGGCATAAGAATGGCATTAAGAGAACAGAGAAACTACAGTTATGACTGACATTTCTATTTGATAAATATAAAGGACCTTAGTGGACATAAACGAAGTAAATTAAGGTATCCTGACATAGACTCCGCTGGATGGTCTACTGCATATTCAGATGATAGAGACATATTCTATCATTCAGTCATCTTCCATAGTTCCCTGAAGAAAGGGATGAAACAGCTACTGACAAAACGAGTGATTCAGAAGGTCCCTTTATTAGGTGTTGAAGATTTTGTTCAACATGAATTGAAAGACCTTATAACGGACTTAAATCTTTAAAAATAGTGGTTTGATTTGTTAGCTTTCAGACTGGGAGAAAATTTGCTGTTACAGGGAACCAAAATGATGCTATACCTCAACACAAGAAAAGATTTATTGCAATTCTGTTCAAAAGATAAATGTTTTATTATTGCTGATGAAACTGAACATTTTGGAATATTCACAAAGTGAATGTTGGTTATTCATTGATAGGTTCAAACGGAGCCTAAAATGAGTTCTTCTACATAACGGCAAGAGATGTAGATTAATACTACTAACAGATCACTCTGTCGGTACTTTAATGTAGAGTATTGAACAGTCTTCCTAGAATAATAATCTTTTTACCGAGACCATCATTATATGATCCATGTGAATTTGAAGATGGTGAATTTTCTCTTGGGCCAGCAGGACGGATACACTAAATATCCAGTTCTCTGGGATAATAAAGCAATAGAAGGTAGAGG
>SEYY01000906.1:7500-10000 GCA_009176605.1 Armadillidium nasatum
TATGAATTCATATTTTCTTGTTCCTTAAAAAGTTTACATATTCTGACGTTGTCAATTTTTTTCCTTATTTCAGGGAAGAGAACAAAGTGATTTGGACTTTTACTCTTTTGATACTTCTCTTTAATTGCGTCTCTGGATCTTCTATGTTTTCACATGCAAATCCATTGCAGGTATGTAATTATATTCTAAAAATGGAATGAAGTTTAGAAATGCTAATTAGGTCTGTAAGAAATGTATCAAAAAAGCCAAGATCATTGCAATGTTTCTCTAGAAATGCAATTATACGATAAATGGACCGTTTAAACTTGTATTAAATTAATTAACAGATCTTGAGATAGAACGATCAAATTTCTTTTATAATTTATCCTTCCTTTGTCGGTTTTTATCCTTATATGTGCTTTAATATCAATTAGTAACCACATAAAAATCTGCACCATCAGATTTTTGTCTCCTTTAATAATCACTCTTAGAAATTGATTGAAACATCATTCTTTTAAGATATGTGGAAAAATTTATAACTTTAATTAGGAATGCAGTTCCTAATAAAGAATTAAATACATTCAGTGAAATTAAGAAATTATGCTTTCGTTTTACTTTTAACACATAATATTTTTTTTTTAAAATCTGACAAGTACTACCATCTTTTATTTTTATTTTAAAAAAAAATGCATGTAAATAAAAATGTTTCTAAAAATTTGATTATTTTTCCTCTCTCACAACTTACAGTATGCTTTTTCCTTTCTACCTGTGTTTCTCATCCTTCTAAAGGGCCTTGTAATATTCATTTTTCTTTCCACCATTTCTCATTCAAGTTGAACCACGTCTCTAATTATCACTTTCATCTTTTGACTATTTCTGTGTCCTCTTTACTGACGAGAAAAATTTCTCAGTTTTTATCATTATTTATTACTATTACATCCCAATTCTGATACATCGACCAGTAAAAAATCACTTTTATTCTTTTCATGCATGGCTTCATATATATATATATATATATATATATATATATATATATATATATATATATATATATATATATATATATATATATATATATATATATATATATATATATACTATATATATATATAATATATATATATATATATAAATATATATATATAGTTGTGTGTGTGTGTGTGAGAGAGAGAGAGAGAGAGAGAGAGAGAGAGAGAGAGAGAGAGAGAGAGAGAGAGAGAGAGACAGACAGAGAGAGAGAGAAGATAGAGAACTAGAGAGAGAAGAAGAAAGAAAAAGCGAGAGAGAAAGAGAGAAAGAGAGAAAGAGAAGAGAGAAATAGAGAAAGAGTTTGAGAAAGAAAGGGAGAGAGAAATAGAGTAAGAGAGAGATTTAGAGAAATAGAGGGAAAGAAAGAGAGAAAGAGAGAGAGAAAAACAGAGAAAAACAGAGAAAAAGAGAGAATATAGAGGAGAGAGAGAGAGAGAGAGAGAGAGAGAGAGAGAGAGAGAGAGAGAGAGAGAGAGAGAGAGAGAGAGAGTTCTAAAAAGACAAATGATGTGATTGACATTTTGTGCCAAAAGAAAATGAGACTCAGTGAAAAGACTCGTGACGTCACATCAAAAATAATCCTAAAACTAAGGTGGGGATTTTTTTTTTTTTTTTTTAATATATGAATCAATTTAATAATCATGATTTTTTGATTTTTTAAGCCACAATTCTCTTTTATTAGTAAGCTTATTCTCCCAAGAAATTATTAATAAGTAAACTAATTAATTAATTAGCTTAATTAAGTTATTTAATTTTTTTTTTTTTTAAAAATGACGAAAAATGTTTAACTGAAAAAACTTATTTAATTTTTAAATTTAAAATTTTAAGCAATATTATATTATTATTTTTAAAAATATTTTATGATTCTCTACTGGTATTTAATTTTTATTATAATATTATTAAGATAAATATTAAAATAAAAATAAAATTTATTTTTAGTGTAAGAACTCTCGGCACTTAAAGTTTGAAGAAAAATAAAACATTAATTTAAATAGAGGCAATTAGAGCTTTGAATAGAATATTTAATGTAAGTGAGTAGGTCCCATTAAACAAAAAAAAAAAAAAAAAAAAAAAAAAAAAAAAAAAAAAAAAAAAAAAAAAAAAAAAAAAAAAAAAATCATCTTGTGGGGAAAAAAAGATCTTGTTTTAGATTGCTGAATTTTGACACATTTCAACCCTAAAGCTTTTTATTCTTTGGTTCCTTTTTATTTATTATTTACCTCTACAGTATTATGTATTATTCTATGGAATAAGTTAACTACAATAAACTTTTTTTGAATAGGTTTATGTAGGTTATGTTTATTTTTATGTTTCTTTTTTAATTAAATGAAATTTGTAATTAAAAAGGGTTGTTGCATCACGTTCACTGTCTTACTCGTACAGCATTCAAAATAAATAAATAATAAAATAAATAAATAAATAATATAATAATTAAATTAAAATAAATCATTTACATTGACATTTTAAAATGAATAAATTTTACATATCTCAC
>SEYY01000906.1:12809-17809 GCA_009176605.1 Armadillidium nasatum
GCGAACACATATTCTAAAACAATCTAAAATGCCGAGTCATACGTCTAACGTAAACCACACACACACACACACACACACACACACACACACACACACACACACACATACACACACACACACAATAGGGAAATATTTAAAAAGTTGATAAGAAAACAATTTTTTTTTTTTTTATTAAAAAAAAAAAAAAAAAAAAAAAAAAAAAAAAAAAAAATTTATATATTTTATTATATTATATATATATATATATATATATATATATATATATATATATATATATATATATATATATATATATATATATATATATATATATATATATATATATATATATATATATAATTACATACAAGATTTAGTATATATATATATATATATATATATATATATATATATATATATATATATATATATATATATATATATATATATATATATATATATATATATATATATATATATATTATACAGGTAATAATTTACCCTTAAAACCATAGGGCACAGTTCTACACGAGTTTTTGACAAATACTCTTTTGTTAGAAGTCAGCTGCATTTTTTTCACACTAGGTCTTATATTGACGGATCCTTTACCATCGGATACAAAGTTTGTTTGGTCGACATTGTAACTTAATGTGCCTTTATTACTGCCGTGTAAACTTGCATTAGGATTTGTGGATTCATCGATACGTGCTACTTTCTTATGAAGTAGTTCGGTATTATCATCATCATCATCATCATCTATTTGTATATCATTCATGGCTTTCACTGTGACATCTGTATCTTTTATGTCATTGTATAATGACTCATCATGCTCTACCATTTCGTTGGGACAATGTTCAATAACCAGTTTCAGTAACTTTTCAAAATTTATCACGTCTTTGGTTTCTTGATTGATAGTCAGTCCTTTTGCTTTAACGATATGCTTTATGTCTCCATCACTCTTACGTATTCTAAGACCATAAGATTTCGGACCTGTGCATACAAAAGAGTCGGCATAGGCTCCATCTCCATATTCGTCAAGTTCGTCCGTTAGTTCTCCTAAAAAGTTTCCTGTTTCAGGTCCTTTATCATTTTTCGTCCATCACAAAAATACAAGAGTCAGTGTCACAATATAAGACATTATCTTTCACTTTGTTTAATAGCTCATATAACTTGATGCGTGCATATGATGTAGTGAAAGATGCAATAGGAATATTTGTGACTTTAGAAGTACGTTCACTCAATTCATTTTTCACAATGGTTACAACATATTTTGTCCCTACAGGAATCACTTCAGTGACTTCAATGTCGCATTGATTGACTAGGTCCCATACTTCCTTGTCACTGACACATATTTTTGTCTCCCTGGAGGAAGAATTTTGTGCGAATTTACCCCAAATTGAATTTAGGCACAGCTTGGCAATAAAACGCATACCAGGATTCTTTTTGATGTTATTAATATCCAAGTTCCTACACCTTCTTTTTCTCTGAAAAGCCTTACAAATTCTTTCAGCTTTTCAAAATAGTTGGGATCGTCTTCACGAATACCGGCGGGTGGACCTGAGGCTTCTGTCTTAATCTTTAAGAAGTAATTCACATACTCCTCAAAGAGGTACTCTTTTTCTTTAAACGACCAGACTTCATAAACCTTGAGGATTTTGTAGCCCATATCCAGAGCCAACCGGATTTCTGGCGAGGTAAATACTCCTCTAATTGATCTTTCATTTTCGTTATGTGTACATTTCTGGTTCTCCTCTTTAGCACAGATACTGCAGAGAGGGAACATTAATCTTTTTTCGCCCCTCTCTGCGAGCACAGGGATGTACAAGTCCTGAGGAGGCAGTATTTTTATAAAAGCCAAACCGAAATATTTATCATCAAGTTCTTTTTCAAATGACTTAATATCTGGGACTTTATCACCTACAAGTTTCTCAGGGACTCCGCAAGGATATTTCATGCGCTTTTGTACGTAGGGGTAAAGCGATGTATAATCCAGATACATGATCTTTTTACCTTCTGTTGGTGGATAGTAGTGAACAAAAGGTTCAGTTCTACCTCCTGTCAATGACTTATCGATGATGAGTCTGTTATTAACAGTATCGTGACTAATACGGTTCACATATTCAGCAATAGTTATATTTTTACGAACATCATCAGGATCTTGAATGATGGTCTTCTTCTGTTCTTTCCATTCACATTCCCATACTCTAACAACATTAAAGCCGTTATCTTTATATACCTGTTCTTGCTTCATGGTATTATAATAACGATCCTCTGATGACAAGCCATGTAAAGTCCCTTTTCCATTTTTACATTTACGATGACCATGCCATGCACAACCATGATATAAAAACACAGTTTTTACTCCATTAACATATCCGAACCCATCAGGGTATAGCCAAGCATTCTTAATCTTAAATGATTTTTCCCCGCCATTGCGTGCATGTCTTATACTTATTTTGTTGATTTTTTCTTGGATACATTATCCATTTAATTGCTTCATATGTAAAAGGCTTTGGGTTTTCACGGCCTAGTATCGTGATTTTCTTTTCAGGCATAAATGTATTTTTGTATATAGTATAACAAAGCGAGGCGATCGTGGAACAATCAGTAAAACAGTCGGTATTAAATGCGTTAATGAAACTATTCCTGAACTTTTCAAAACATTTTCTTAAAATATCAACATCAGTGATACAATATTTTTTACATTCTTCGTAAATATCATATTCTTTGTCTTCGAAACTCGTGTAATAGTCTTCAAATTCTCGTTTTTCAGTAACAGACATTTTTTCAGTTTCAAAATATTCCTTGTCCGGGATTTTTCCTTTATAATTCAATGTGTTTTCGCTCAGAAAAGAGTATGGGAAAAATCCTTTGGATACTCCTTCTTCCGTTACGCCCATACAGTGGGGCATATTTTTTAAAGCACAAGGAGTAAATAATAATGTGTCTCTGAAAACTATATTATTATTTACACCGAATGTGATAATATTTTCGGCCCCTCTTAATCGGATCAGAAGTAACAGCATTTGTAGAAGGGTGTGTTAGTAACGAGGCAAACACATATTGGTGATCGAACTTTGCACCGTTGTGCGCAGCTACTACTATTTGTGCTTTTGAATGTTTAGTTGAAAAAGCCATTAAAAACTCAATAAAATTTTCTATTGGATCTTTCCCTCCTTCAATTAAATTAAATATTTTTGTTCTGGTTCCACAATGATTACAGTTGTTTTCTCCTTCTTTATTTGTACACAAGTTACAGATCATTTGACATACTAACAAGTATGGAATCAATTCAAATATTTTATGTCCATTGCTACTAAGTCCTTTATCCTGTTGATACGTCTCAATGTCATAGTAACAAGTGAAAGTCTCAGGACCTTCATTCTTCTTCTTATTCTTCTTTTTCTTTTCTTTCCTCTTCATATAACATATGTGATATGTGTCTTCTTCAGGTTCATACACAGTATTACAAGTTTTACAAAATGCTTTTGTACAGTCATGTTTGAAATTGCTGCTTTTATTACTCATTTTTATTTGGGTGAAAGCATAGAGTGCAATTTTTTATTTTCTTACATGTATTGTCCTTTTTTTTATTAGCTTTATGCTTTTCGAAACAGTCAACATTATAAAATTCCCTGTTACAATCTTTGCATTCAATAAAAATATCACCATCATGACCTATTGACCCTTTACATTTTTCATTCAAGCATTGACGACATCCAAAATGCTCACATTCTAACTTATGAGTTATATTATTACTATTAAATGTGTAGCAGCTAGTACAAAATATCCCATTTCTGTACTTACCGCCTTCCTTTGTATTACTAAAACACAACTTTAGCTTATCGAGGCCTATCGCATAGTAGTGATTATTTTCGTAACCCAAAATATATAAAGGATCATTTCTGTCTTGATTGGACGGTGTGTACAGAACTTTAACATCTCGGCCTTCAGGAGAAAGAATAATGACACGGCATTTCTCCACTTCCTCTATTTTTTCAAAATCAGATGCAACGAAAGGATCTTCATATTTAAGATTACAAGCCTCAGCTAAAGCTATAGCTTTCTTTTTTATATCATTAGCATGAATTTTTTTTTATTCTATTTTTTGAATAACTGACTTTCTGAATAAAACAATAGCCCTAAAAGCACAACCTGTCACCCCTTCATCCTAGATGTAGTTTTTGAATATGCGGGTGAATAAATGACATATCCATTGGTTTAAATGTAGTGGTGGTGTTGGTTCGATTAGTACGTCCATTTCCGTGCACAAGTTGAAATACTGTGGCTACCACCTTGAAATTTGAAAATGTGGCTTTATCCGCGGATTGGAAAGAATTCTGTAATCTACGCATCATTTCTGTTACTGTCACACCATCAGCAACATCTCTATATCTGATATTTACGTGATACCTCATATCTCTAGGTGCCCTGTCGTTGAAAATAAAGTTAATATTAATCCTCATAGTATTCCTGTTATAGTTAAGATCCCTCTGAATTTCTTGGACGACTTCTCGTATAACTGCCTCAAACGATTCTTCAAGTCCACCTTCATTATTGTTGAAGAAATTCTCGTCCCTGACTATAACTCTGTAGGTGTGCCGTTGCATATTGTTCCTCCTCAAGATCTCCATCCCCTCATGAGTGATATCAGCTATAGAACTCCTAATTCTTTTGCCAACACCGCGAACAGGCTTTATCTGTATATATATATATATATATATATATATATATATATATATATATATATATATATATATATATATATATATATATATATATATATATATATATATATATATATATATATATATATACCTTAGTCTTGTTTCCCTGAATAGGTCAGTTTTATCATTGTAGGGTTATGTGTTACATAAAGATAGAGTCTACGACTTTCACCTGTTAGGCTATCCAGCTCTTACTAATTCTTTCTAACAACGAATTACTCTCTCTCTCTCTCTCTCTCTCTCTCTCTCTCTCTCTCTCTCTCTCTCTCTCTTTAATTTTTTTTTTTTTTTCTC